>OX345644.1:4074076-4336576 GCA_947044365.1 Petrosia ficiformis | reverse complement strand
GAGTTCCCTGTTATATCATGAGTATTATAGAGTTCTGTTATATCATGAGTATTATAGAGTTCTCTGTTATATCATGAGTATTATAGAGTTCTCTGTTATATCATGAGTATTATAGAGTTCTGTTATATCATGAGTATTATAGAGTTCTCTGTTATATCATGAGTATTATAGAGTTCTCTGTTATATCATGAGTATTATAGAGTTCTCTGTTATATCATGAGTATTATAGAGTTCTCTGTCATATGATGAGTATTATAGAGTTCTCACGAGTATTATAGAGTTCTCTCTTATATTTCCAAGTACATATGTGGTATTTGTGGTATTCTAAATATTTTTTTCAAGATAACAACAATTGCCATATTGTACAATCATCATTGTACAATGTCTTTATCTTTTCCTTTTTTTATTATCACAGAGTGTTGGGAACAGCTGGCCAAAGCAACAATCTCTTTCAACCCACAAGCTCTGGTATGCAAAACAGTGTATTTTTGTTGTGGTATGGTGTTTATTATTTGTTATTGTGCTCTGGGATGTGTAGGGCTGTCCTAGACTGTTGATTGAATCTACATGAGACCATAGGGTTATTATTATTTACTCTGTTTGTATTGAGATCAAACGACTATTGTAACCTAGTAAACCATCCTACTAGTTTATTCTATTAATCTAACGAACATGCCTACAGACCAACACATCATGACCAGTAATTACATTCATTATGATCGTTTTAGTTGTTTACTAGTTACTAGCAGTATTTAGTTGTTTACTAGTTACTAGCAGTATTTAGTTGTTTATTAGTTACCAGTAGTATTTAGTTGTTTATTAGTTACTAGCAGTATTTAGTTGTTTATTAGTTACTAGCAGTATTTAGTTGTTTATTAGTTACTAGCAGTATTTAGTTGTTTATTAGTTACCAGTAGTATTTAGTTGTTTATTAGTTACTAGCAGTATTTAGTTGTTTATTAGTTACTAGCAGTATTTAGTTGTTTATTAGTTACTAGCAGTATTTAGTTGTTTATTAGTTAGTAGCAGTATTTAGTTGTTTATTAGTTACCAGTAGTATTTAGTTGTTTATTAGTTACTAGCAGTATTTAGTTGTTTATTAGTTAGTAGCAGTATTTAGTTGTTTATTAGTTACTAGCAGTATTTAGTTGTTTATTAGTTACCAGTAGTATTTAGTTGTTTACTAATTACTATCAGGTTTGGTTGTTTACTAATAGTTAGTAGCAGTATTTGGTTGTTTACTAATAGTTAGTAGCAGTATTTGGTTGTTTACTAATAGTTAGTAGCAGTATTTGGTTGTTTACTAATAGTTAGTAGCAGTATTTAGTTGTTTACTAATAGTTAGTAGCAGTATTTAGTTGTTTACTAATAGTTAGTAGCAGTATTTAGTTGTTTACTAATAGTTAGTAGCAGTATTTAGTTGTTTACTAATAGTTAGTAGCAGTATTTAGTTGTTTACTAATAGTTAGTAGCAGTATTTAGTTGTTTACTAATAGTTAGTAGCAGTATTTAGTTGTTTACTAATAGTTAGTAGCAGTATTTAGTTGTTTACTAATAGTTAGTAGCAGTATTTGGTTGTTTACTAATAGTTAGTAGCAGTATTTGGTTGTTTACTAATAGTTAGTAGCAGTATTTAGTTGTTTACTAATAGTTAGTAGCAGTATTTAGTTGTTTACTAATAGTTAGTAGCAGTATTTGGTTGTTTACTAATAGTTAGTAGCAGTATTTGGTTGCTCACATGATTTTGGCTGTTGCTTACCAAGTTATAATCTTGTTTACATGTTGTTTATCGCTTATTAGGAAGTTGTTTATCACTTATTAGGAAGTTGTTTACAATTTATTAGCAAGCTTAGATTGTTTACCCATGTTTAGTGTAATTGTCTAGTTACAGGCTTGTTGATATGTTATTCACCAGGTTTTACCAGACTTAGATTGTTTATCGTGCATTTATTATACAGCACATTTTACTAGTTATCAGAGGCTTTAGTTGTTTACTAGTTATTAGCAGGCTTTAGTTGTTTACTAGTTATCAGAGGCTTTAGTTGTTTACTAGTTATTAGCAGGCTTTAGTTGTATACTAGTTATTAGCAGGCTTTAGTTGTTTACTAGTTATCAGCAGGCTTTAAGTTATTTACTAGTTATTAGCAGGCTTTAAGTTATTTATCAGTTATTTGTTGTTTACTAGTTATCAGCAGGCTTTAGTTGTTTACCAGTTATTAGCAGGTTTTAAGTTGTTTACTAGTTATTAGCAGGCTTTAAGTTGTTTACTAGTTATTAGCAGGCTTTAGTTGTTTACTAGTTATCAGCAGGCTTTAGTTGTTTACCAGTTATTAGCAGGCTTTAAGTTGTTTACTAGTTATTAGCAGGCTTTAAGTTGTTTACTAGTTATTAGCAGGCTTTAGTTGTTTACTAGTTATTAGCAGGCTTTAGTTGTTTACCAGTTATTAGCAGGCTTTAAGTTGTTTACTAGTTATTAGCATGCTTTAGTTGTTTACTAGTTATCAGCAGGCTTTAGTTGTTTACTAGTTATCAGCAGGCTGTAGTTGTTTACTAGTTATTAGCAGGCTTTAGTTGTTTACCAGTTATTAGCAGGCTTTAAGTTGTTTACTAGTTATTAGCAGGCTTTAGTTGTTTACTAGTTATTAGCAGGCTTTAGTTGTTTACCAGTTATTACCAGGCTTTAAGTTGTTTACTAGTTATTAGCAGGCTTTAGTTGTTTACTAGTTATCAGCAGGCTTTAGTTGTTTACTAGTTATCAGCAGGCTGTAGTTGTTTACTAGTTATCAGCAGGCTTTAGTTGTTTACTAGTTATTAGCAGGCTTTAAGTTATTTATCAGTTATTTGTTGTTTACTAGTTATCATCAGGCTTTAAGTTGTTTACCAGTTATTAGCAGGCTGTAGTTGTTTACTATTTATAAACAGGCTTTAGTTGATTACCAGTTATCAGTAGAGTTTATTTATTTATCAGTTATTAGCAGGTTAAGCAGGGTTGATTATGTTAAGCAGGGTGGATTAAAGGGGATTAATTAACAAACTGTTCTTTGAGTGTATTTGACTGAAATTCTTAGTTTATTCATAAAAGAATGAAAGGTTAGAATATTACTTTTCTATAACTAAATCAGGATCTGTGAATGAATACATAATAAAATACATGTACAATGTAGATCAGGAATTTCTTTAATGCCACAAAATCCAGTTTCATGAACAATGTCACTATTAATTAAATTTAGTATTAATTTCAAAGGGATCAAGTTTCATTGATAAGACGCAGCCAAGAAAAAAATGTAACAGTGAAAATTTCCCGATCTATGATATTTTCATTGACTCTCCTCCTTCCATAGAGGTTTACTATAGTTTGCTGTTAAATATTTCTAAATGTATGTTTGTATCTATGTAGTTGTCTCAGAGAAAAGATTGAATTCCAAATGTCTCCAGTTTAATTGACACTATGAACCACAGACAAAAGCACTTTTAATAGTAACCCCTGGAGGGTGAAACTCTAAGTTGCTAGTCTGATTTATTTAGTGATGTGGCATTTGTCTCATTGTCATTTTCTCATTAGTCTTTCCCACAATCCAATTAAGCTCTCAACAAACTGCCCAGTTATTACAACACCTACTTTGATTTGAAACGCCTAAACCATACAAGTATCCCCAAGGCTATGGTAGGTGTCATGTAGGAGGTCTCCACTTGTGTCAAGGGAGGAGATTAGTTAAGAGGAATGTGTGTGCACTAGAGTTTGTTTACAGTCTTTCCTGGCTTCTGGATGCCTGAAGGCTTGGCTGTGGGTTACCTGTATTTTTTGTTATCTTAATATTGCTTTTGTGTTATCCTGTGATATATTACCAAACAGGTTTTCTCACATGCATGTAACGTGTTCAACCAGTACGTACTATAGTGTTATACTGTATAATTTACTAACTGTGTCCATGCTTCATCTCAATCTCAATCACATGTTCCCAAACTAAATTTCTCAGTCTCATTCCCATAACTTAAAATATTACTTCCAATTTCTCAGTCTCATTCCCATAACTTAAAATATTATTTAAACATTTCTCTATTGCATATGAAAAAGCTTTTATAACCATTCATAGTTTCATTCTCAAACCTCTTTGTGGTCTCATTCCCAAACCTCCTCATGGTCTCATTCCTATTCCAATACTCCATGGAGGTGTAAACATGAATACATTAGTACTCATTTATGTATATTATTTAACAATTATAATAATTGTATAGTTTGTTATTCTACAGAGCATTCATAAAATAATAAACAAGGATGTTTATACGTACACATGTTAATAGTGCCAACAATGTTTATAATTATCTGCTTTAATTTCTTAAGACGTAATAGAATTAATCAACACACAATTTTCTGTTTTTAGTCACAATATATAAAGTATGAATTGATCTATTTGTGATTTATAATGTGTTATTTTAGTATGACAATAACGACCGTTTTTAGTTATAGTTATAGTATGTCTAGTTTATCAAACTTTTAGCTATAGTTTAATTAAACTGTGCTAGGTTACTTTTTCATCATAAAATAATAGGATATTGTAGGTGTATCAGGTTGTATATGGTCTCACTCAAGCATGAGATTATTGTATTTTGTGGTTTGTATAAGTTCATACATTTAGTTATTAGTAGTCACAATGTCTTACTAAATGTGTTATGATTTTACATGTACATTGTAGTTAACAAAATTTACCAATTAGGGATCAGTAGTGGCTGAGTGGTTAGTTTACTACTGAAGTTATGCAACATTGAGCAGGAACACAAATATGATGGGAACTGTTCAGTGGTGCATTACTAGGAGTACTGGGTCCAGCTCTATCCCAGCATTATATCATATACCTCAATGTTCAGTGGTGCATTACTAGGAGTACTGGGTCCAGCTCTATCCCAGCATTATATCATATACCTCAATGTTCAGTGGTGCATTACTAGGAGTACTGGGTCCACCTTTATCCCCAGCCTATATCATTATATCATATACCTCAATGTATGTTGGTTTGTCTCTGAAAATCATCTTGAAAGCTGATGTGATCAACTGTATTAATAGCATTATCTGATGTTCCCATTGATGAGAGTTCCTCTAGTGTTAACATTTCATTATGTTTTCTAAATGCTATACAAACTATTAAACTGTTTAAATATTCACAAAACCTCTACATATACAGGTTAGTAGTGATGTGCGATACAACTAAAAATATTACCGTGTATCGCTGCACAAAATATCGCTATACGATACAGTATCATGATATTTGAAAGAATAATTGAAATGCTTATTAATTGTCCTGTATGGTTGTAGTTGTCAAGAAATAATAAAAGAAATCAATCAAATTTATGTACATTAACTTCTTATAATGAATTTTAAGTATAAAATTGAGATAAACAAGCTTTGTTAAACTACCCACTCCAGTTTATTGATACACTCAAAAGCCAATACTGTATCACGATATTAAATGAAGTATTGATATTTTGATATATTGATATGTATTACACATCACTACAGGTTAGGATATAATTATATGTTGAATTTGTAGTTCTTCTATAATCATGTCATTACAACATGTACACTATTGAGTTTCAGTATAATAACTAATAATTTGTATATAATTTATTATCCATGCTGAATTAAAATTTGCTCTTTGCACAAGTGTTGTATATAGAAGGGTACATCTCAGTCTGATTCCCAAACCAACATGACTCATTCCTTAGCTTTTATACAAGTTATAAAATAACTACATGTATGTATTTAATCTTACTCTCTTTCATGGGAACTGGAAACTTATATTACATGTTACACATATAAAGCGGCTACTGATTAGTGACGTAGTGTTGTTTTAGTTACATGTAACTAAAAGCTTTAGTAAGGCACTATGTGTTTTAGTTAATGAAACAATAACTAAATTACAAGTCTACTACATGTACAATAACTATAACTAGAATATTGGCCAGTAATAGGCATTTTTAGTTAGTTAACTACGCTTTTAGTAAGGTTTAATTAAATTATTTTAGTTGATTAAAATAATTATATTGGAACTAAAGATGTGAGAAACTAGGCATACTACGTACATGTATATCTATAACTAGAAGTTGTCGCTATTCTCATACTAAAACAACTACTGATTAGTTGTCACTATTATCACACTAAAACAACTACTGATTATTATCATTGCATACACAGGAACAAGATTGGGATGTACTCTTATCAACCCAGCCACTTCCACATAACAACCCTACATATAAAACTGAAACACAAGGAAGCTATACTTACATGTGTAGAGTTGTTATGTGGAAGTGGGTAGGTTGATACCAATCTTATTCCTGTGTTTTTTCAGTTTGGCATCTCTACATTCCCTTTCATTTTTCAAAATATAATATTCATATATCAACTTAACTGATTAATGTAATAGGCATGATAGTTTATGTAACAAATTTTCGACTGATAAATTCAATGTCCCTTCTAGAGGGTTACATTACTCTCTTATAAATATACCTATCTGAAAACATACATGTACAGTGTATCTGCTACTTACTTTGAGGAAGGACATATAAATGTGTAAAAAGCGATTCTATTTGAAGATGTCAATTAAAACATTTTTGATCATAATTTGAAGTATTATGAATTTATGATATAATGCAATGTAACTAGTTTATCACTTCTGTAATCTACATCCCTTATCCCATATGTATTCCTCTATTACAAAATGTTGGCTAGAACATTGCTAGCATCATCATGTTAAGATGATGATGTATATACACATATGTTGAATCAGTGGAGTTTACATCCTTTATCCTATATATGTATTCCTCTATTACAAAATGTTGGCTAGAACATTGCTAGCATCATCATGTAAGACAATGATGTAATTAATAATGTACTGTGTGTTTAATCAGTGGAGTTCATATGTTTCCTTTATCCGGAACCAAATGCTACGGACCTCAAACAATTAAGACAAATGTTACTCATTGAAAATATATTGTGGTTTGTTTTATGTAGAGGGAGTTGTTTGTGTTGTCAGAATATTGTATACATTTTTGTTTACTGTTGACAATATTGTTTATCAAACCACATTCACTATTTTGACCATATATGGATGCAAGCCTTCCTGTCCTCTCGCTGAGTGCAATAATCATATTTTTAAAGTAAATATGTAACAAACACATGTATCGTAATTGATTTTCTGTGTGATTGTGTGGTTGTGTATTGAACATGTGATAACATATGTATGTATGCATGTGTTTGTGTGATGAGCTATTAGTTGTTTATCTATCTTTAAGGAAATATAAATATATGTATGTATCTACGGATTCAATATATACATATTCATTATTGAATATGTATTATATGTATCTAAATGACATGTTATTGTGTGTATTTGTATGTTGAATTATTAAATCATGTATTATATGTATGGGACATATATGTACATGTATATGTACATGTATATGTACATGTATATCTATACACTGTATGTATTTGTCTTGTGTGTTTGTGTGATGAAATTCACACGAAAAGTTTGTATTTTTTTTATTAGTACATGTACATACATACATTGTGTATTTACATAAATGTATATGTAGTACATATACATGGATATGTACATATATGTATGTACATGTACACGTATGCATAATTATGTACAATTTTACATGGACTCCCAGTGGTACATACTACCTAAGTATATAACTACATGTATATATACGTATATATTATTATATAATTATATTATATAATTATACACACATGTATATATATACATATATTGTAATATAGGAATTATATATAACATAATAATTATAATTATAATATAATTTATATAATTACATGATATCCTGTACTTTATAGTTCATTGCTATCCAATAGTTAAATATTTTATAATTAAATGAAAGTAAAGTTGTCTGCTCAAATTTATAATTTAATATGCATTTGATATGGTAAGAGTGCAATATTACATATACATGTATGGCAATTCATGTGATCAATGATTTAGCACAGAGGAAACAACATACAACACCACACATGTACAGCCACACAAAACAACAAAAATAAAGAAACCACAATGACTTAGAAATTCAATGACTTAGGAACGGCCACAAGAACATTTAACACCCACAATGACTTAGGACCCACAAGAACATTTAACACCCACAATGACTTAGGACCCACAAGAACATTTAACACCCACAATGACTTAGGACCCACAAGAACATTTAACACCCACAATGACTTAGGACCCACAAGAACATTTAACACCCACAATGACTTAGGACCCACAAGAACATTTAACATCCACAATGACTTGGGAGCCACAAGAACATTTAACACCCACAATGACTTGGGAGTCACAAGAACACTTAACAGCCACAATGGCTTTGAAAACATGTAGATGTACATGTACATGTAGTATAATTCCTTTGTTGTGAACATCCCAGAGATTGGAAAGCTGAATTTGATATGTACATTACTATCTACATTAGATATTTGACTCCACTCTACTATTAATTTAAACTATGAATATCATTATCTACACTAAACGTATCCTATCGTCTAGTTATTGTGTACAACAAAGGTGTCTATAAATATGCTGAAACAGTGTCTTTGTCTGATTATTCATTTAGTACTCCAACACTTTTGAATATTCAGCTGGTAACTGAACACCTTCAAGATCAATATCTATATTGTATAATGAGATTAGTGGTACTATTTCTATACTCCAAATAAAGAAAATAAACAATAGACTCCACGATAATCAGAATCACAGCATGATGCACTCTCTATATACATATAATACATGTATATATGTATAGTATGTGTATGTATGTATATGTGTATATGTTATAGCACACTTATGGGTGCTATATCAAATATCCTCAAGGAAAATGTAATTTTAAATCTGATATGGTATATTATAACAAATATATTTTTGGCAAACTAAATTATAGTAGCTGTTTGTAGGAAAGCAATCTGTTCCTCTAACGTTTCATCTGTAGTTTGAATCAGATGTGTGTTATAATCATGTAGTTTGAATCAGATGTGTGTTATAATCATGTAGTTTGAATCAGATGTGTGTTATAATCATGTAGTTTGAATCAGATGTGTGTTATAATAATGTAGTTTGAATCAGATGTGTGTTATATATTTTGTGTCACTGTGATCAATGGTGCAGTACTCCTGTCTTTATAGTATTAAGTGTTACTGTATCGGGACTATATTATATATATATATATATATATATATGGTGCAATATGTATAATCAGGAACCTCTTATGGGCAGATTCCTGATATAATATTAACATGCTGGAGTATGTATTTAAACTTTTAAGCCTAACTATCTGAGATTGTTTGTTTACCTAACAGAGAGCATCTCTTCAGGACTATTTGGGAACTTATTAACCCTAAATCTGACCAATGCATCTCCTTTTGTCAATACTAATATATTCATGATTATACATGTAGTATTTAACATAAACACCTTTTCAATATCATCATACTCACTTTTTCAATGTGATAAGCAATATAATATAATGTCAGTATAGTTAATGCAGTTGACAGAAAGAGAAGCTCTGTTCACATTCATGACCCCAGAATTAGATTTTATATGTAATATAGTGTATAGTTTAATGTCATAAGGTTAATACATGATTATACTGTAACTCAATAACTTATATGTACTATAGTGTATACTGTATTGTCATAAGGTTAATACATGATTATACTGTAACTCAATAACTTATATGTACTATAGTGTATACTGTATTGTCATAAGGTTAATACATGATTATACTGTAACTCAATAATGAAGCAATGAATTGAAATTTGACACGCACAAAAAAGAATGGGAAGGATAATTATATGAAAATGGTGCAGGTAAAAAAATTGTTGATCATTCCGAACTAAAGTTGTGAACATTTTCTGAGGTCATGCTGTCATGGCTATTAGCAAGCATGCTTACAGTATGCTTATAGCAGATATTAGCAGGCATTATCATCATCAATAGTATTCGTATCTGTTTGTTTACGGGTTATGTCTACTGAATGGATTTGAATCTTTCTCAAATTGCAGTGTTGATAGTGTTACACACTGTATAGTTATGTAATATGTGATATTGTAATGTGAGATATACAGACAAGTAGGTTATATGAAATTAGGAATTACATGTAATAAGAGTGGGGGGAAGAAAGCATAATGTCTCGTGTACATAACTATATAACTGATAATAATATGGTACTTGTTGTAGCTAGATATAGTATAAGTTATAACATGGTAGGGATAATAATACTAATATAGATTAGTCTCTTGTGTACATAATGCTTATCATTATACTTGCTTTGGCTAGATATAGTATAAGTTATAACATGGTAGGGATAATAATACTAATATAGATTAGTCTCTTGTGTACATAATGCTTATCATTATACTTGCTGTGGCTAGATATAGTATAAGTTATAACATGGTAGGGATAATAATACTAATATAGATTAGTCTCTTGTGTACATAATGCTTATCATTATACTTGCTGTGGCTAGATATAGTATAAGTTATAACATGGTAGGGATAATAATACTAATATAGATTAGTCTCTTGTGTACATAATGCTTATCATTATACTTGCTGTGGCTAGATATAGTATAAGTTATAACATGGTAGGGATAATAATACTAATATAGATTAGTCTCTTGTGTACATAATGCTTATCATTATACTTGCTGTGGCTAGATATAGTATAAGTTATAACATGGTAGGGATAATAATACTAATATATTTGGTTAACTGTGTATCACTGTGACTGGCTTTTTGAAACCGGGTCTTATATGGATTACCATCACACTAGTACCTTTAAATGCATGTTATATTAGGTAGCTAACTAAATTTGGTATTCCAGGAATAGCCCTCATAGATATCAAGTTTTCATTTCCTGTTCAAACATGTATTGGCCAAGTAGTGAACGTTTAAGGATTTGATCAACTGTGTTCCTTAAGACCAGTTTTCACAGAGTGGGTCACACAAAACACTCGCTTAGGTATTTTAAAAGAAAGATATTTCAGAATATTGTTATATGTTATTAACTTAATACTATTATTGTTATTGTTATTGTTATTAACTGTGGTTTAGTTGTCTGGCCACAAGTCTTTTTATCTTTGCCAATATCGCCAGGTGTGTCAACTACAAAGCAAACTTACAATTATATAATCATAATAATTATTATACAATATGCAATATGATATGTTTTTTCATATGAAATTCATTCCATTTTTGAACCTCAGATGAAAGGAAACTACATGTATTATCAGATGGTTCTACATGCAGATGGCCTGGCTGTTCATGGAAGTCTTCTTCTCATGAAGAATTAACGTTGTAAGTATTAATAAAATGTTACACAGTTAGTTATTGTTTTTGAAGTAGTAGTTTAATTGTATCTTCAATTAATAATTAATTGGATGACATGAATACTTTTCTGTAATCTGATTGGTTGTAGTGTAAAGGTCATTCATGTTCACCTTGACTCAGAAAAATGTTCGTAACTTTAGTACGGAAGAACTTTTACCTTCACCATTTTCATATAATTATCCTTCCATTAGCCCATCTGCATATACTCTCATAATGTCATATATAACAATGTAGTTATCCTTAATATATTAATTTCATTATAATGGTATGTATCCCATCTGCATATACTCTCACAATGTCATATATAACAATGTAGTTATCCTTAATTAATATATTAATTTCATTATAATGGTATGTAGCCCATCTGCTTATACTCTCACAATGTCATATATAACAATGTAGTTATCCTTAATATATTAATATCATTATAATGGTATGTAGCCCATCTGCATATACTCTCACAATGTCATATATAACAATGTAGTTATCCTTAATATATTAATATCATTATAATGTATGTAGCCCATCTGCTTATACTCTCACAATGTCATATATAACAATGTAGTTATCCTTAATATATTAATACTCATTATAATGGTATGTAGCCCATTTGCATATACTTTAATATAACAACACTGTTATAATGATGTAGTTATCTTTAATATCATTATAATGGTATGTAGCCATCTGCAAATGGTGTATTATAACAACGCACTGTTATAAAGATATAGTTATCCTTAATGTGTTATAAAGATATAGTTATCCTTAATGTACATATTAACTACTCTTGCACAATAACATTAAGATGGAATTACATACACATGTAGAAAATCACTGTTATAGTAGAAGGTGTAAAACGAATGCTGATAATATACTAACCACTATCTAAGTTCTGCTTGGTATGAAGATGAGTGCTTTGCCACTGATATATTCAAAAAATATGAGTATTCCATTTATTCATTTGTTACTAATCCTCTGCTGTGCCTATGTGGGTGAGGGTTTTTATATGGACTTGTAGATTAGTCAAGTATATAATTATTATAATAATTTTATGAATACACGTACCTGAACAATGTATCTTAATGAATGAATAGGAACTAGACTTCAACTAGTATGGATTAATGGAACTAGCATGGATTAATGGATTAATGAATGAATAGGAACTAGACTTCAACTAGTATGGATTAATGGAATTAATATGGATTAATGGATTAATGAATGAATAGGAACTAGTACGGATTAATGGATTAATGAATGAATAGGAACTAGTATGGATTAATGGAACTAGTATGGATTAATGGATTAATGATAAATGGGAACTAATATGGATTAATGGATTAATGAATGAATAGGAACTAGTATGGATTAATGGAACTACATGTAGTATGGATTAATGAATAGGAACTAGTACGGATTAATGGAACTAATATGGATTAATGGATTAATGATAAATGGGAACTAGTATGGATTAATGGAATTAGTATGGATTAATGGATTAATGAATGAATAGGAACTAGTATGGATTAATGGATTAATGAATGAATAGGAACTAGTATGGATTAATGGATTAATGATAAATGAAACTACAGTTGTAGTATGGATTAATAGAACTAATACGGATTAATGGATTAATGAATGAATAGGAACTAGTATGGATTATGAATGAATAGGAACTAGTATGGATTATGAATGAATAGGAACTAGTATGGATTAATGGAATTAATATGGATTAATGGATTAATGAATGAATAAGAACTAGTATGGATTGATGGAATTACATGTACATTTTTAAATCTGCTGATAGTTAGTTCAGAACGCTAATATTTGGTAATACAATAATTATGATTACAATAATTTTCCACTCTGCCTATGTAAGTGAGGGGATTGATTACCTGTACAAGATATTATACACGGTAGACTTAATATAAAAGTGATTACTTAATAATCACAATGTCATTTGTATGTCTACTTGATTATATAGTTAATGTTACATTAACAGCTGTAAAAAATATGTAATTATCAATTATGTAATACACACCTGACAATAGAGCCTTTTGTTGGCTGGTTTGGAATCAAGATGTTTTGTTTTGGTTCATATATAAAAGGTCAACAGGTAGTATTTGCTTTGGCTTATTGTGTTAAAGTTGTTTATGTTGTGGTTTGACATAACCTCCCACATGCCAAATGCATCCAGACCCCACAAATGAGTATATATAGGTTTGTATGTGTGTGTGTACATGTATATATACATGTATATATATGTATATATATAATTATATATATAATATATATGTAATTATATATATATATATATATTATATATATATATATATATATACAATAAATATATAAATATATAATTATATATATATATATAATTATATATAATTATATATATATATATATATATTAGCATGCTACCATGGCAACCGTTTGATGTGGTTAGGTCTTATATTTTTGTATATAGACCTGTGAATCTTTAATCTATCAGCATACAATATATTGTATATAGTACACTTACAGTTCTTATATAAAACAATATAAAACCTTGGTTTAGTGTCCTCGGATGTGATATAGCCCTCGCAGGCTCGGGCTATATCACATCCTTGGACACTAAACCTCGGGTCTATATTTTTGTATATAAGACCTGTAAGTGTACTATATATATTACATATATATATATATATATATATATATATATATATATATATATATATAATTATATATATATACGTATATATATATATATATATATATATATATATATATATATATATATATATATATATATATATATAATATATATATATATATATATATATATATATATATAATTATATATTTATATATTTATTGTATATATAATTATAATTATATATGTACATGCCCGAGCCTGCAAGTGCAAGGGCTATATCACATCCGAGGACACAAAACAAGGGTCCTATATTCAGTATATAGGACCTATTAGCATACTATATACAATATATTGTATGATGGTGACATCTCCTGCACATTGAAGGTCTATATACAATATATAGGACTCACCACATCAAAGGGATAATGTCACTATCATACTACATGTATATATACATGTAGGTATTTGTTATGCATTGGAGATTCAGCCATGAAATGATCTAATGGACATGCCCATTTAATTGTTACTTCAATGGAACTGAATTCGTGCATCAGCAGATATGTGTAATAATAAAAACATTGTAAATAACCATCATTTCAAGATGTACTAACATGCTGAAGCTACTGTACATGTACATGTAGGTATACACTTATATGTTCTTTAGAATGTTATTTCAAACGCTGTATAATGAACTTGCTATATGACTTGTTCAATTTTTTCTCACAAAATAAGGTTGTGACTTTTAAAAGATGTAGCAGTAAATAGTTTTACACTATTCATTATCTACTCTGTATTAATAATACATGTATGTCTTTATGGCCCGTAGGGGCATCCCTATGATTGCTTTCCCACGGGTTTGATGTATGTTTACATATTTATATATATTCTTGTGTCACTTACGCAAGTGTGCGTTGTATACATAGTTAAGGAAGTTACGTCATTCCGGGGGGGTGGGGCTCGGTCAATTAATGGGCATGGCACATAATAGAACGCACGTTCAAGCTCTACTGAGCAGCAGAAAGAAAGCTGCTTGTAGCTTTACTAGCTTATGTAGAAACTGGAAATAATAGCTAGATAATAACTACATTGTATAATAGGCTGTTGTGATTCAGGCATGATAAAGTCAGCCATGATTAGTGAATGCTGGACACCGCAAGCAATCATAGGGATACGTTTTTCTCTATATATCTGATGCACACAATAAGTACAGTATATGTCAATAAAAGTCACCATACAGTACAGTAATTACTCAGTAGTTTCATTTCCACACTACAGTAGTTCAACGGTACTTTTGACAGTAATTAGTATTTTGTCAATTGAACACCACAGTAGTGAGACAGTAATTACTATACTGTACTGACAGTAGAACTTAGATAATAACTGTTACTGTATGGGGACATTTTATCACTGTAATTGGAAAACGAAGAATCACTAACATGACAATGATTATGTCTTACATCTTAAATCTGCAAGAAGAGCACAACCTCCCACGAGTACAAATTAATTATCTGCTTGATTTGAAGCAGTGCTTAGCTGAGATAACAAGATATGTCGTGTTTCCATGTACATGTACATCCATTTGTATGTTACCACAAGTCTTCTCAAGATTGGTAAATGGTAATTGAGTTATACAAATTGCTGTAACTTTATTAACCAAAAGGTTTTAGAAAAAGCCTATCTTTTGTTTTATCTTTGTATAATTTAAAGTTTTCTGATATCTTGTTTGAAGTGCCAAGTTTGACAGGAAATTTACACAGGTACACAGACATAACAATAACCTTCCGCTCCTCTTATGTGGGCAAGGATTAAGTACATCAGTTTGTTAATGTATTGCTATATACATGTATATAAAAGCATCAAAGTGTTAAGCTTCGTAATAATTATAATAAAATAAATCTAGCACACACAAGGTTGATGCATAAGACTTATACAAGACATGACAGAATTAGAAACAAAAGAAAACTGAAAGAGTCAGGAACCCAACTAGAGATGGTACGAGTGCCTGACTAGATATCAGCAGGTCCTGGGCTCAATCCCTAGTCTGATTCCTGTTCTTTTCAGCTTCACATTCTCTCATGCCTGAATATCATACATTATTATTGGTTGCTTTTTCGTATAAGCAATCATGAAATAATGTATGGCGGCATGGTACAAGAATTATAGTAGGTATACAGGCACTGTTGGGTTATATCAGGTATACATGCTCTCACTCAATCATAAAATTTTTTGTATTCTGTGGTTTGTATAAGTAGTTTGTTTTACTACAATACTATCTTTATATTATGAAGAAACTAATTGATAATGGAATCATGATCATAGTAAATTATCAAAGCATTCTACAATTTGTTTGTACATGTATATGTACATGTATATGTACATGTATACATGTATGACATGTATATGTATATGTGCATGTATATGTATATGTATATGTATATGTACATGTACATGTATATGTACACGTATATGTGCATGTATATGTTTCTATATGTACATGTACATACATATGTATATGTACATCTATATGTACATCTATATGTACATGTATATGTTTGTATATGTACATACATATATTATATATATATATATATATGTATATGTATAATATATATGTATATGTACATGTATATGAATATGTATATGAATATGTATATGTACTTGTATATGTACATGTCATGTTTTGAAGTGAGTATTATTTCATTCACCCTGACATATGATTACAAATCAAATTATTTATCCAATATAATTATTATTTATTGTTTAGGTAGAAAGCAATATAGTAAGGTGTATCTTAAAGCCAATTACTCATAATACTAGTACAACCAGTACAACCAGTACAACTAGATTGTATATATATGTATTAGAAGTTATTAGCCTTACGATACACCTTACATGTGCCTTCTACAGTACCACTGTTTCTATTAATGCATTGATTATTTATTCATAACCCTTTCTCTCTCACACACACATACAGTCATTTGAATACTGAGCATACATTAAATCCTAAAACACAGTTACAAATCAAAATGCAGGGAATGTTTATTGATCACTTGGAGAGTCTGGTAAGTGAGAGAGTATGTCTGTCTGTGTGTATGTGTGTATGTATACATGTATTTGTGTACATGTATGCGTGTACATGTACATGTATGTGTGTACATGTATGTGTGTACGTGTATGTGTATAGATGTATGTGTGTATGTACGTGTATGTGTGTATATGTATGTGTTTACATGTACATGTATCTGTACATGTACATTTTTGTACATGTATCTATGTATGTGACATTCAATCCACACGATATTGTAATCTTATTAATAACAGGTGTACAGTTATTAGTTATTATTATAGTAGTAATGTTTACATTATACAAGTCAGCAAGCCAAATTGGCAGCTTTAGAATCACAAATATATGCACATATTCTTTGATGACTTTAAAATATATTGTATACAACACAAAGCATATACATGTACATATATGTACATTATGCAATGTACATGTACGTATATATTAATCCAATAGATTAATGCATATTATCATGTACATGTACATGTATGTGTATAATCACCTCTATTTGACATCTGGTGTGATAAAGTTATGAAAACCATAGTAAAATACCTTCACAACAAAGGAAGTATTTATAATGGATTTATGTAGGTGTGATCAGAGTATAGGTATATGTCTACAAATCATCATATAAGTACACTATTATATAATAATGTATAATTTTACATAAATATTATTGTGTATATTCATATATAAATTATTACATACAATATTATAATTATATACTGTTTTTAGTAATTACATGTATGTATATTATATACATACATACGTATATACATATTTATATGTACGTACATGTATAATTATATGAATGTTTGCATAAACTTGTATAATTACACGTATACTGATGTACATGTACATGTATATACTGTACTGATCTGTACATGTGTATATACTGTACTGATGTGTACTGATCTGTATATACTGTACTGATGTGTACATGTACATGTATATGCTGTACTGATCTGTATATATACTGTACTGATGTGTATTATTATCAACTTAGTGAGGCGATAATTATCATACTTGTGTTGTGTGAATTTTGTTATATTTAATATCTGAGTCAAAGAACCGGTCTTTCTCTTAACTTCAGTCTTGTTGTGGGGAGAAACTGACCACATCATACCTCCCAATGTCTGTTGTGTTATTATGGTTGATAAAATAAGTGGTGTGATGTGAAGTTTTTACGTTTGATCCTTATCTTTGTCTGAATATTAATTAATGCATGCTGGTTATTACACAATACACAGATGTATATACACATAGTTATACACATGCTTGCACATGCACACACACACACACACACACACACACACACACACACACACACACACACACACACACACACACACACACACACACACACACATACACACACATACATACATACACACATGCATACTAGATCCGTAAATTAATTAATGCATGGTGGCTATTGCAGGGTATATATAGATGGTTAATATATACACATACCACTGATGTACACACACACACACACACACACACACATACACACACATACATACATACACACATGCATACTAGATCCGTAAATTAATTAATGCATGGTGGCTATTGCAGGGTATATATAGATGGTTAATATATACACATACCACTGATGTACACACACACACACACACACACACACATACACACACATACATACATACACACATGCATACTAGATCCGTAAATTAATTAATGCATGGTGGCTATTGCAGGGTATATATAGATGGTTAATATATACACATACCACTGATGTATACACACACACAGTTAGATTATTCTCAATTGTGGAACCTCGTTCAAACATTACTCTTGAGTGCATACAATAGTATTAACTAATGTAAAGACTATTAATTATTATCATTGAAATAAAGTTCCATATCTCAAACTTTTATTATCTATTGTTTAATAATGAGTAACATGTATAATAATTAAGTAATTAACTAATTAAGTGTATAAGTATTTAGTACTATTTACATAGTTTGTAATAACTAATGAAGTACAGTGTTTGTACTATCATAGGTTAATATAGTTAATGAGTGAAGCTTTTTAAATGTACCACCCACCCATATAGTTATAACCTTTTTTAGCCATACTTGTGATTGGTTACATGGTGGGAGTGAATACATAATTATATATAATATACATTGGACCATCAATATGCATTGTATATATACGTACACACAGTCATGTAATTGGCTCAGTCATTTGGCAAGTACAAATGTTGTTAAATGGTTACATTTAAACTTACCAAGCCATCTAAAAAGGATAGAATCGCACACTTTGTTTAAGGTGGCATTACAGCGGAAGCGAAAAACCATACAATTACCCGTTAACTATATTCATACTTTATTCATGATATTCATTTTGTGGTTACAGTACAATACTATGCGCATACAGAACTGCGTTAAATATACATTCCTGTGGTATTATCTCTGCTATAATGAATCAAAGTCAGTGGGTTGTACTGAGGTACATTTTTCTCAGCTCTAATAATCAGTACAGCTCTGAAATTTTGAACAAACTTTTGTTACACATGTACCTAAAAAACAACGAAGCAATTTTTTCAATAGCGAAGCACTTTGTCGAGAAATTTGTCGAAGAAGGATGATGATATACAACCCCTGGGGTACAGAAACAGATATAAAGAAAAGGTCTTCGTTGTTTTTTAGACTAGGATGTATTTACTTTGCACAGTAAGTGTCCAGTCTTTGTCTTGTGTGTTTATGGAGAAAATGTACCTTTGCGGCTGGTTTTGCTGACGATCATAACTCATGAATACAACATGCAAAATACTTCAAATTTTCACTGATAATAAACTTCAATAAAATAATATTGTGTTGCAAATATGAAAATGAATTAAGAAATTGTAACAATGAAAATAACCAAAAAACTTTTAGCTATGAATATCATTAACGTCACCGTACCGCCACCTAAAATAGAAAAGTATTTTTCTTTGTGTGTTAAAATATAGATTTTTATAAGATATATGTGTGATTTGTGTAATACATGTACTTATGTTTTGTTACAATGTGCTTTTTGTATCTTTTGTTTGCGTGATTTACTTTCTTGTCCGTTTTATTAATTAACTTACTTTGTTTTTTGTTAGTCTGCGTAAATACTAACTTTCTTTATCCTGTGTTGTATTGTTATTGTTATTGTTATCATAATTATTATGAGGTCTCCCAGGTAGACCAGCTTTCAATAGCTGATGGGACATCCTCTGAAAACATTACAAACCCCCCCCCCCCCCCCCCCCCAAAAAAAAAAACGCTTATTACCCAGCCAGTGTGTAAAGGTATTCAACTGAATCTGGTATCCAGAAAGAGCAACTAGTGCCCCACGTAGTGAATGAATTTAGTTGGTTTCCTGTATAAAATGGTTGAGAAATAGAAAAGTAGAAATAGAAACAAACTTTTAAATGTAAGCATTTGACTAATTCTTATTTGCAAAATGCCTAATTTTCACATCCACAGCCAGGAGGTATACCAAATGTCAATTCATTATAAAGTTTGACAGTTTAAATTTACTTATTTTCTATAATGTCAGGTCTCTCATGAAAAAGATAAAATTCAAGCAATGAAGAAACACCTGAATATATCACTGTCTGATATAGATGAATCACTTGCTAAATACGATGTCCTCACTTCTTCTATAACCACACCTCCTACTCCGTCCTCTACGTCATCTTCTACTTCCTCTACTTCTACTTCTAATTCTGGTTAGTATTATAACTACATGTACATGTATAGTGTTAAGTTAGCCTGTTTAGACAGGCGTATGAGATGTTTGATTCGAACCCTGCCAGCTGGGCTGCCTTGGTAGCTCAGTTAGTAGAGCATCTGTCTGGAGTACAGTGTCGTGGGTTCGAATCCCACTTGAGGCAACTCTCATTTTAATTTTTCCATTGCCTCAGGTGTCTTTCTTGCTTTCTTTCTTTCTTTCTTTCTTTCTTTCTACATCTCCTGTAACATCATGTATAGTGTGTTTTGTATATTATAAGTTGCCATGGTTTCATACATGAGTTCTTGTTAGGGGAGGGGAGGGGAGGAAAAATCAATCATGTGAAGCACACTTCCTGGGGTGGGAAGTGTGCTCTCCTAGGAAATATTTTAAATTTAGGCCCTCTGAGGTGAATTTCGGGGCCCCAGAAGATTTGTAGCTGAGATATTGGTCTCCATCCCCCCACCTAAACTATTTTTAGTAGACAGTGTGAGTAAACTCTACATTAAAAGTGTGCTGTAATATATATACAGTAGAACCTCTGTTAAAGGACACTCTGAAATAAGGACATCTCTGTACTAAGGACACTCGTCTTTTTCCCAATACAATACATTTGCATATTAAAAGACCTCTATTTAAAGGACACTTTCACTAGATGTCCTTTATAAAGAGGTTCCACTGTAACTACAATTATTACAGGTTAATAACTGAAGACATTGACCTAAAAAATAAAACAGTTACTGTACATGTACATGTAACTGCGGCTTTGTAATTATAATGGAAATTAGTTAATAATATTATTGGTCTTGCATAAAAGGAATTCTGTAACTTGTAATAATCATTTGTGGCCGAAATGTTCATTTTAAGAATAATTGGTATATCTTTTATGTAATTTATATAATGAGTATTTGAATACGGTTCTCCCTGGAGAACTCATTTGAACATTATGAAACTCACACTGTTTGAACATATCTGATTTATAATGTAAATTGTGTTGTATTTACAGGTCCTAAATCAAAGCCTGCTACTCCAATTGGAGGCCAGACTAACAATCCACAAGTACTACAGGCAGTTTATACTGATACCAATGGACAGCCTGTGTATATCATGAGCCAACAACCAACACTTATACCATTACAGCTGCAACAACCTTCTGTTCAGTTAGGACAGATATCACAAACATCAACATCTCAGGTATATTATATACAGAGAGATATACCATTCAAAGTTAATGGACTGACACACAGTGTAGTGATTTAAACTGCTGGACTACTACAACTATGTAGACGAGAGTACATTTTATTAAAGGACAATATTTTGGCTCTGAAAATTGTTTTTATATAATTTATATTTGTTAAAATAATTATAGTAGTCCAGCAATTTAAATCACCACACTGAAGTAATATTTCTACTATAAACTCAAGGTGGATCTGTGCATTGTTAGTGGCCTTTGTCCAGATATCATGTACCTATTAAATAACACACAAATACACATGCAGACAACAGATGTCACAGAACTTTAAAATAGATTTTGACTCATATCATAGTGAACTATAATATCAGGCAATGTTTGGTAGATTTCTGATATTGATGCTTAGCAAAACATTGCTAATGATGTACTGACTAGTGATGTGCAATACCTATATGTATCAATATATCAAACTATTGCGATATTTTTATTCAATATCGTGATACATGGGGTGTATCAATATAATGGAGTGGGCATTCCAAATCTGTCCAATCTAGCTAGTGTGCATAACTTTGGTTGATGTCTTTTAACATTTGTTGACAACTACAACCAAACAGAGTCACATAAGCGTTTCTATTGTTTCAGATATTATGATACTGTATCGTGATATTTTTGGCAGTGACACGCAATACTATTTAGTTGTATCGCACATCCCTATTACTGACAAGTGTATGGTATTACTTGCACCATTTCCTTTCTTTATAGGGTACTCCTGGACCTGGTATTCCTTCTCTATACACACCAGCACAACAGACATCAAGAAACATTGCTGTGGCACAGACGTACACACCACCCAAGCTAGAGGGTATTTATACAACCCCCAAGCTAGAGGGTATTATACAGCCAACTGGATATTCTCTTCCTACTACACCTGGAGGGACTCAACAAAGTGAAGCTGGTCCCATTAGACATAGACAAAGTAGACCAGTCAGTGAAAGACCTTCCCCAGTAGCTTTTGATGGTGAGAAGAGGACAATCCAATCGTCATTTTATCTGTTATTTCATTTAAACATATATTCATTCATATATTATTTATTGACCTATCTATCCATCCATCCATTCATCCATCCATCCATCCATCCATTCATCCATTCATCCTTCCATCCATCCATCCATCCATCCATTCAACCATTCTTCCTTCACATCCTTGTTTTTCTAAGTCTAATAATTGTCCTATGCTGTACTAAACTAAATACTTGTCCTCACTTAGAAACTCAAGAAGCCTTACGTAAGGCTATCCCTCGTTATGCACAAATCAATCAAAGACCTCCATTTACTTATGCTAGTCTAATCAGACAGGTAATTGTAATTATACATGCACTATACTATTATATATAATTATATATATATATATATATATATATATATATATATATATATATACGTACATTATACATTTATAGTAATATAGTGATTAGCATCAAAGGTACTGACAGTGTCAAATTTGACATGTAAAGCATAGTTGGTATAAAATCCAGTGCTATATTTTCTTCAAAACTACTTGCTTACCTTGCATTTAGTGAAAGAATGCTAAGGTGCTTCATTCTTCTTTGTTGCTAGTTTTGCTTGTGCTCTACTAATATAGCGCTGGGGGTGAGGTCTTGTAGCCTTACCTTAAGCACTCGCTATCGGCCATTTTATAAAGGAAACCAGTGAAATTTTGTTTCCAAGAATATCAATCATTAGATTTGTTAGATACTGAATTTTAGTTGATTTATGTACAAAATGGCTGAATAATGAACATACATTTCAATACAAGCAACATTGATTCCTCCAAATGATCAATTTTCACGAATACAGTCGGCACAAATAATAAATAATCTATTAAGATGATATGAAGTATATATGAAATTATTATCTGTATGTAATTTATAATAATGTGCTATATAATTTATCCTCATTCCCATGTTCTCATATCTACATGTATACAGGCCATTCTAGAATCTCCGGAACAATGTCTAACACTGTGTGAGATCTATGCCTGGTTCATGAGTAACTTTTTATATTTCAAAGAGACTAGTCCAACATGGAAGGTATGTATAATTTATAGATATGGATATAAAGATATACTGACTGATATACTGACATACATGTATACGACTGATATACTGACATATACTGACATATACTGACTGATATACTGACATATACTGACTGATATACTGACTGATATACTGACATACATGTATACGACTGATATACTGACAGTACAAACAGATAAACTGGCATACATACTGACAGATATACTGACACATATACTGATATATACTGACTGATATACTGACTGATATACTGACTGATATACTGACACATATACTGATATATACTGACTGATATACTGACAGATATACTGACACATATACATGTACTGATAAGATATCTTCCAGGTTCACCTACTCCGTGTTTGCGTACTCGAAATTTATGCAATAATTCCACATTTGCCTACATGTACTGTATATTTAATTAACCAAAATACATGTATTTTAAAATTACAAGAAATTCAGGTAAATTGTATATTAATTGTTAGCATTTCAAAGTCTGCTATGATCGTCTGACAATCAGATGTTTCTTTGCAGCCACTTAACCACTCTAGGGTCCCTTGGAACCTATGACCACTCTAGGGTCCCTTGGAACCTATGACCACTCTAGGGTCCCTTGGAACCTATGACCACTCTAGGTGCCCTTGTCGTTAGGTAAATAACATTGAAATTGCAATAAGCAATAATAAATATTTATTATATATAAATATACATCACTACTGTTACTGCTAACAATTAATATAAATTTACCTCAGTTTTCTTATTAGTCAAAAATTAAATATTTTGGTTAATTGGTATACGTAGGCAAATGTAGAATTATTGCATAAACTTCAAGTAGGCAAAAATGGAGTAGGTGAACCTGGCATAATTTGCCGATAAACAGATATACCAACATACATACTGACAGATATACTGACAGATTGACAAGATGAATGGGTAATAGGAGACATAGTAAACCAGTAAATTAACATTTTGTTAGTTTAGTTTTATTCCATTACTTGAATGATCTGTTAGATTTTCCCTTCTTTTTTAGAATGCCATAAGACACAATCTTTCTCTACACAAGTGTTTTGTTAGAGTTGAGATAAACAAAAGTCGTGGAGCAGTTTGGACAGTAGATGATTCTCTTTATAAACGAAAGAGACACATGAAATTGTAAGTGTTACATTTGATTATTATGGCCCGTAGGGCCATCCCTATGATTGCTTTCCCACGGGTTCGATGTATGTTTATATATATATATGTTTGTGTCACCTACGCGAGTATGCGTTGTATACGTAGTTAAGGAAGTTACATCATTCCCGGGGGCTCGGTCAATTAATGGGCGTGGCGCGTAAAAGAACGCGCGATCAAGCTCTACACACCAGCAGAAAGAAGCTGTGTAGCTTACTTAGAAACTGGAACTAATAGCTAGCTATTCTGCCTGACATATATTCCTAAAGTTCTATAAGGTCTTTTGAAAGGTCAGGAGAGTAGATAATCAAAATAATAACTATAATAAGCTGTTGTCTTTCATGCTTGATAGTCAGCCATGATTACTGAATGCTGGACACCACAAAGCAGTCATAGGGATACTTTTATAAATTTGTAAAGCAATCATAGGGATGTTTTTTTTCTCTATATACACTTGTCATAATTATGGGGCCAATTCTTACATCCATCCATCCATCCATACATCCATCCATCCATCCACCATCCAACCATCCATCTATCCATCCATCTATCCACCCATCCATCCATCTATCCACCCATCCATCTATTTATCCATCTATTTATACCATCTATTTATCTATCTATTTATCCACTCATCAATCCAGTAACCATTCATCTATTCATCCATTTAATTCATTGATATAGAGTTGCTGCAGAAAATGAACTAGCTCTACAAAGTGATACAGATCTTGCTATGCAGTTAGAATCAAATGGAACTACACCAGATGGAGATTTGGCTAACCAAACACTTAGTGAGAATGATAAACATACACATGTTTAATACAGATGATAATCATCAGAGGGGCAAGCCTGAGCAAGAAAGAATTGGATCAAATGAATAGGAGAATATGGCAACAGTCCATCAAAGTGGGATAAGCAATATCAGAGAGCATTGTAGACCTACATGTAGCTAGGATGGAGCTCGCTCAGTCTTTTTTCCACATGTTTTTTACTGTAGAAAGCAGAAAGCTTCATAAATACTTCATGATTCTCATATATACATGTACATGTAGTGTATTAAATGTTAGATATTGTTAGTACCAACAAAGTCATCAACATGATACTGTAGCATTTTCATAATGGTGAGGAGGAGAGGTCTCTATTGATAATCCATTTTCCATTTATTTATTTGGCATTGTATATTTTTATCTCTTCAGATGACATAGAATCTAAGATTGGCATTAGGGACTCTTTCGATCCTCATATATCAACTCTCCAGACACTTCCAGTTGATGATGATATTAATGACTCTACACTCACTAATGGACTCAATGGAGGTGAGGAGATATATGTTGATGAAGATGAGATAGTTGATGAAGATGATGAAGAAGAGGATGAACCAACTGATAGACGAAGGTATATAATTATATATGTATATGTATTATATTAGAGTTTTAATGGATTATGGTATTTGGTATCCAGACATCCTGTTGCAAATATCGTATGTATAGCCACACCCATTTGTCACAGTTACTGGTTATCAGTGGTATTACTGATGACAAACTGTTACTAATATTTATATTTCTGTATAATATTATTGTTCATTAGGTTATAATATACATACTCTAGATAAAGGTATCACTTAGCTCACATTGTATTTTCATTTACTATCTTATTGCTATTTCCACTCAGTATTCAGTCAACACATTAAAAATCTACAAACCCAGTAATTATTAATTATTATTATTATTTCACGTGTTGTGCTGCAAACATTTTAATGAATATCCTAATACAAAACAAATGGCATCTACAATTCCAAATGCAGTGAAGTTTGAATGAATATCCAGACTGAGTGGATGTACTTGTACATGTTCATGTACATGTACATGCAAGTACACATGTACATGTACATGCACTTACATGTACATGTACATGTGTATGTACATGTTTTTTGAAGCTTTGTCTGCAAAGTGATTGAATATTAATTAGCACATACAACAAGCAAACATTAATAAATTCCAATGTCCGTCAAACAAGCCATCTAACTATGCTGAATGAATTCCAGTAGTAACCTTCCTCCTAGTATAACACTAACACATTTACAATCACACAAACACACATATATACATACATGTACACATTCACTCACGTGAATGCATTTCTTTTCTATTTCATAGTGATACAGATTCTTGTAGTCCTCAAGATCTAACAATACAAGCTGATGTATCTTCTCCATCAGGAAACAACCAGTCTGAATCAAGTTCATCTCTTGAATATAGAATGTATAATCCTACAGTCACTTCACAAAATGCTTATACTGTATCTATTAATTATCCTCGTGGTGATGAAGAGGGAGGAGGAGGTAAGACTAGTCATATGAACAGATATTTGAACTTGTATATCAGGGGATGGATAACTGAGTGTATAGATGAATGGATAGATAGATTAATGGACAAATGTATGGATGGGTGGATGACTGGATGGGACAGTCAGTGGGTGAATAGAGGATGGGTAGATGAACGAATAGTGGATGGATGGATGGATGGATGGACGAACGGACGAATGGATGGACGGACAGACATATGAATGGTTTGATGGCTGGATGAGGGGATGGTTTGATAGATGGATTAATAAATAGTTAATAGAAAGGAGGTTGGATATTAAAGTATACATTATAGATTGTTGATTACAATGATGTGTATAGATAAATATTATATTGATGAGCAGGTAAACGAATAGATTTTGATTGGTAGAAAAATATATTAATGAATATACTAAAGTTGATGGATAGATCACCTAATATAGTACTAAGTACATGTACATGTATGTTTTATTTCTACAGGTCAATTAAAATTTCCTGTATCCTAGCAATTTATTACAAGCGATTGAAATCTCCAGAAACAAATCAATTCTATTTCTTCTTAAGTTTTGTGTTAAACTATTCTCTTTTTTTCTAGCAAATTTAAATTCCATTACATTTATAATAATTATTAATATTTTCCTAGACTTAGCTAATAACAATATTATATTAGGAATTTTTGTGTGAAGGAGACTTTAGTTTTCATTGTTATTAATTATGTGTGTACATGTATATTATTATGTATACTATGTGTTTATACACTCACTAGGTGTGTAAAATATTTAGTTATTTCATGTTTAAGTTTTGCCTTCTTTTTACAATTTTCTTTCTCTTTTCTTCCTCAAAATTATTCTTCCATCATGTCACTTGTAACTTTCAAAATATCAATAACTTTTAATATTATAATAACATTATTAATTTTTAAATACAAAAGGTAGGATCATCTCACTGTGTCAAATGTGTATGTAACCACATGGGAATGTTAATAAGACTGTTATTTTGGATAGAATACTGGTAAATCAAGAGTTTTTCACTTTTAAGAGAATATTAAACAATGTATATATTATATAAGCAGGCCAGGAGCACATGATTTTCCCCATAATGCACTCCTGATGTAAATTATATATATATGATGGTGACATCATCCCTTTGATGTGGTGAGTACACACACAAACCCTCCATGTGCACACTGTGCAGGAGATGTCACCATCATACAATATATTGTATGTAGTATGCTAATAGGTCCTGTATACTTCATATAGGAACCTTGTTTTGTGTCCTCAGATGTGATATAGCCCTCACAGGCTCGGGCTATATCACATCCTCGGACACAAACTAACTCAGGTCCTATATTTTGTATATAAGACCTATTAGCATACTATATAATATACATAATTATAATAAATTATATTATATATAAATAAGTTAATTCCTCAATAATTGGGTAACCCACATGGCATTGCATGGTTAGTCCAATATTAATCAAGTCTGAGACCACTCAGATCAGAAATGGATTGGTTTAGGTGTAGAGGTAGATTTTGATGTGGTAAAATAAACTTCAATTCATATGACTGAGATCACATCCAGGAGTAGGATCTGCTGCCCATGACCAGGTAACGTTTCCAGAATGGGAACAATACAGAAACTAACTAAATTCTAACTGAATAGATACTATTCTTATAATTTAATTCAGAGATAAATATAGGATCATTAAAGTTAATTTTGAAAAAAAGGTACAATTCATTTATTAGGTAATAAAATGAAAATAGTTTTATTTATCAGATGATTCAGAACAAATGGTTTCTATTACATATCCTCTATTCATTTTCTCAAGAGCCTGTACCAGAGTGGTTCTGTTAGCTCCACCTCCTCTTAACCACGTTGATAACATTTTTTGATGGCGATCTTGTATGCGTGGATTGTTGGCCTCAATGATTTCTAATGTAGTATTATCAATACCAAGATATAATCCTAACCTCATCCAGTCAGGTGTCATATCTCTTAATACATGAACAACTGCTGCAAGATGTGACTCATCTATAAAGTAGGAGGAAGTTTCGTAATTACTTTTATATGTAGCATCAAATTGTATCTACAGCTATAATTATATTGTGTGATGTAATATAATTATTATGAATACATTGTAGCTCTTATATTGTATCTGTGGTTACATATACACCTATGGTTAGGTGTATATGGTATATATGTAGACTGTTAGTACATCTTGTTAGCTATAACACATAATACATTGTATTATATACTATGCTACCATGGCAACCATTTGATGTGGTTAGTTGTATATTTAGCACACCTCATCAAAATTTATATGTTAATTCATTATTATATATTTGCCTTGTGCTGCTATCCTAGAATTTCGAAAAGTTTCTACATGTAAAATGTTCATGATATGTGAATTGAGGAGGAACATTGTGTAAAGGAATGGAATGACATAAACTGGAGAAGTTAAGCTCACATAAGGTTATTGTTAAAGCTGTAGGAGCCTTTGATATACCTGTAGGCTCTAAAATATAGTATAACTATGTAGCATGTCTTCACCCTTCAATAGCAGCCCTCAGCTTCACCTCGGGCTGCTATCTTGGGGTTCAGGTCTGTTGATATACACTTCAAAGCTGTGATAGAAAATTACATAACATAAATACTCACTTAATGTACCATCTGGTATTGAATAGCTAAGAGGTTCAACATTAGTATACATAGTAACAGAGAATGATTGAGAAATGGATTTTGTCTCGTCATCAGTCAGAACAGGATCAGCAATATCCTATAATTAAAATTTATTGAAAACTCTGCCATAATAAACATTTTACTAATATATAAATCATTTACTTACAAATGGATTCCTTCCACCAAATATACTGAATCTGTTCAGATGATCTCTAACTGACTGGTATGTGCTGGACTCTCTGGTTAATGGATAGATATCCATTATTGGTCTACAGCTTTCTTGTATTTCTCTAAAGAGATGTTCTGGGATATATCGACTGACTTTACTATCATCAAACAGCAAATGGATTACTGATAGAGGAAGGGAGTGATATGGTTCATATTGTCCGAGGAACGGGAATATATCAAGTGTTTCACTTCTATCATTTGTGATAGATTTCTTTTTAAGTACAACAGCTCTTGCGATATCTTGTACCTCATAGAGAGACAAGTCAGCTAGATTACACTGTAAAGCAGCGCGGAGCTGATGGGGAGAAATTAAAAACTCTTTAGTATCAGGACAGATACAAAACTCATTCTTAACGTCTATTATCTTTTTGATAACTGAACTACGACTTTCACAATATTCCATTCCATCGTTTGGTTGTACTAGTAATATAACACTACGATTCTGTTCACTAACTTGTACAACAATCTTAACACCATCTCTTGTCCAGGAAATACCATTAATCCATATGGTACAGGAACGATCAAAAGGCTGAATTGGATTAGACTGAATGATACCACCACCACTTACTTTTAATGAGAATGTATATGCTAGTCGAAGTAGAAGAACATGAAGAAACCTGGTTGAAAAGAATTGGTAGGGGTTAGGACACCAAAGACACCATCCAAACCCATCAGTGATAGTTACTTCAGAGGATGGTTCAACACTAACGAGAGCTGGAAAATATAACAACTTCTCTGAGGAAGACGAGAAATTGGTGGTAATACGTTTGAGAGTGTTTTCATCAATCTCATGACAGAACTCCAAACTCTTTAGAAACCCAACTAACATGTCAGGATCATATTGAGGGAACACATCACTTAGGACAGAAACTGGTACTATCCCAGTGTTACTAGCCAGAGTTGAACGATATTCCTTAAAGTATGAGGGAGCAAACAGTGTGCCATTAATTTCTTTCAAGAAGCTTGATTTGTTTATAACAACCCAGCTAATGGCAGAATCTGTATTTTTAATGAACAAGATGAGACCTTTATCACTGAGAATAGTTAGAAATTCAAGCAGTACAGATTCATTTGATGGAAGGGAAGGCTCATTCTCATGCTGTATCCTACATGTGAGATTTTCTAAGCTGATAGCCTTCTCATGAATATGTGTAATAAGGAAGGCATACAAGACATGACAGTAGAAACTAATACTTTCGGATCTGTTAACCACTGCTGTAGTACTCTCGGTCAGGCACCTAACGAACTTGTCAAAGCCCACACCATCTATATTATGACAATCTACAGCTACAAAACCTTTATACTCCTGGTTTTCAATGATCTTTTGAATGTCAATTCTTTTAACTAGATGTTTGCCATTCATCGCTCTTCGTTTATCAGCATGACTACCAACTACAATTACCTGAGACTTCTTTAACGCTCGACACCCAACATTCTGAATAAAGCTAGCCCAATAGTACAATTGCTTCTCAATATCCTCCAGTTTATCAGTTAGCTTGACTAGAATGATAAACACAGCAGGAGATCTTAACATGAAATTTTCCAGGACAGCAGCATGACTACTGTAGTACTCAGGATGACCAGCAAAATCATACAGAACCATATTACCTATCTTATTACTCTGCAAATGATAAGGAACAATACCAGCTGTGAGAGGCTTAACTTTCTCTTGATATTTGAACAGATTTATTTTATCTCGCCATGAGACACCCACAATTCGCTTCTCTAAAGCATTTGCCAAAGAAGTCTTACCATTAGTAGTATTACCACAAAGGAAGACTTTACTATAAGACTCAACAGGAAAAGCTACTCGGCAATTTTTTAAATGTTCAAATAGTTTTAAAATGCGATAATCATATTGTGCCATTTGTATAGTAGTTTCTTTATATCTATTTTCAACCATTGGGTCTATGCGACCAGTTGATAAGAGGTACTTTACTATGTTCACATTACCATATGTACATGCTATATGAAGTGGTGTGTCTCCATTTCTATTGGTTGACATTGGGTTTATTTGTTCTGTGGACATGAGAAACTTTAAGATGTTTAATTTACCATAACGACAAGCTATATGTAGTGGAGTATTATCATCATCATCTTTGGTACTAACATCTATGGAAGATAAAGAAACAAGAAACTTTACAACATCTATTGTACCATAACGACAAGCTGTGTGTAGTGGAGTATACCCAGAGCTGTCTTTGTTATTTATATCTACTGAAGATGAAGAAACAAGAAACTTTACAACATCTATTGTACCATAACGACAAGCTTTATGTAAGAGAATAGGATAACTAGGAATTCTGATATTCACATCTACTGAAGATAAGGATAAGAGAAACTTTATGATATCTAGTTGACCATTTTGACAAACTATATGTAACAAAGTATTACCATTATCATCTTTGATATTGACATTTACTGCAGAGGAAGACACGAGAAATTTTATGATGTCTAATTGACCAATTAGACAAGCAACATGTAATGGAGTAAAACCATTATTATTTTTGATATTTGCATCTACTGAAGATAAGGATAAGAGAAACTGTATGATGTCTAGTTGATTGTACCAACAGGCTGTATGTAGTGGAGTATACCCAAAGCAGTCTTTGCTATCTATATCTACTGAAGATGAAGAAACAAGAAACTTTACAATATCTGTAAAACCATTACAACAAGCTATGTGTAGTGGAGTATTATCATCATCATCTTTGATATTAACATCTATGGAAGATAAAGAAACAAGAATCTTTGCAATATCTATTGTACCATAACGACAAGCTGTATGTAGTGGAGTATACCCAAACCTGTCTTTGCTATTTATATCTACTGAAGATGAAGAAACAAGAAACTTTACAATATCTGTAAAACCATTACAACAAGCTATGTGTAGTGGAGTATTATCATCATCATCTTTGATATTAACATCTATGGAAGATAAAGAAACAAGAAACTTTACAACATCTATTGTACCATAATGACAAGCTGTATGCAGTGGAGTAAACCCAAACCTGTCTTTGCTATTTATATCTACTGAAGATGAAGAAACAAGAAACTTTACAATATCTGTAAAACCATTATGACAAGCTTTATGTAAGAGGACAGGATAATTAGGAATTCTGATATTCACATCTATCGAAGATAAAGATAAGAGAAACTTTATGATATCTAGTTGACCATTATGACAAGCTATATGTAATGGAGTATAACCATCACCATCTTTCATATTCACATCTATTGATGGTAAAGACACAGGATACTGTACAATGTCTAAATAAGAAGGTGTATCTAATAGAGCACGACCACTTTCATCTTGGATATTGAAATCTACTGATATAGACATTAGAAACTTCACTATCTTAAGATTACCCCCTTTACAGGCACCAATGAGTGGATAATAACTGTTAACCCCTGTGGTTGGGTCACAATGGCAAGTGTGAATGAGATATGTTACTATTTCATAGTATCCACCTAAACATGCCAGATACAATGGAGTCTCTCCCTGTACACTTTGTTGATGAGGATCACAGTTACATTTATCAATGAGGTAGGTTACTACCTCATAGTGTCCACCTAGTATAGCATAGAATAAAGGTGGTGGTGGTGGTAAATCTGGAATGAGACAATTTTCAACAAGAGAACCAAACTGACTATGTACAAGAGGATCATATCCACAGTAGTTTATGAGTTTATCGCAAATAACTAACCACCCATGATAAGCAGTAAGATGAAGAAGAGAAACATTATATTTAGCGGAAAAAATATGGTTATCTTGCTCGGGGGAGAAATGTGAAATTTTAATATTTTCAGGACTCACTTCTTGTAACACCTCCAATACTCTTTTATAATCTCCTTTTATAAAAGGATCTGCATATTCATCATTGAGTGATTTTGGTCCATATGGTTGTCTTTGTGGTACAGGTGGTGCTCTTGAAGGTTTAGATAATGCCATTACCCTTTAGGAGCAAAATAATGATAATAGAGTTATGTAATTGACTAATTACACAGTACATACATAAGTGTACATAAAGGATATGGAATAAAGAGTTGGTTTGGGGTTTATAGAATTATGTACAAATAGCCTTTAATCATATACATGTATATAACAATATAATAATAATTTATTGTAACATCATAATTATATATATTTCTATCACATGTAGCAATAGGATTGAAATTTTCATGGATCCCAAGAAACAATTAAATGTGCTCTAAACTGAATTTGAGTGACAGAACTGGACTCTACTAGTATACTCCAGTTGACTACGACTCTAAGTAAATGGTTTCCCATGTATAGCAATACTTTTCTTTAGTGTATAGAAGCCAGCAGGAATCACAAATAAGGTTGTATTTACATTAGATTTGCATGGTATGGTACTGGAATTATACTACAGTGAAACCTTGCCTTCCGCACACCTCCGAAAAGCAGACAACATTTTGCCGTCCCAAACTTGCAGCCATTGAAATCCACACATTTGCACCTCTGAAATACGGACACTCTTGTATTCTGACATGCCATCAGGCACAGTATGTTATCATGGGCGTGGTCAAGTGTATATCATTAAAAACCCAGGATGTGAACCCACAATGATAGTAGTAGGGGTGCAAAATAAAAGGTACTCCTCCATTTTCGGGATTACAGACATGAAGATACACATGGTATCATAGGACAAAAGAGGGAACTGACTTCTAATCTGAATGATATCACATGGGGGTGTGTACTAAAGCATAAGCGTAAATAATTTCATAATGTAGCTATAGAAAGCTGTTGGTATCATAATCTGAAAAATATCACGGAAACTACAGCATAGGGTCTCAGGTAGTTAGGGTTCCAATCTGAACAAATTTGATTCAGTGTGAGACCCGATGGTTTGGCGAATTTGGTCATTGCCTAGCTCTGGGTTAATATAATAACTCATGCGTTATTTAAAATTGTATGTGTGTAATTTAAATGCTGTGTGTTCAGTTAAAAACAATGCATGTGAAAATTATGACACAAATGGTATCAATATAGATGGTCCCCCGCAATAAGTCTGTGGACCATTTGTGGCTATAAATTCAATGCAATAACTGGTCCCACCCTACCATGTGTGGTCCACTATCTGGGGGTATAAAAGACCATGATTATAACACTCCCGTGGGTTCTGTTAAATCCTGAGAATGGATAGCGATTAGTTAGTTAATTGTGTTCATATATATACTTGACCAAGAGCAGTTATTGATTACTGTAGACCATAAAAGAACCATCAGGAAGAAAGCCAAGAAATTTAAGGTGGTCAATGGAGAGCTCTTCTGTATCAATGTGCGTAGTTTCAAGTCCAAGGTAAATCTGAATAGGGTTCCTGCAATACATGTATCGGAATTGATATCGGTGCCAATATTATGCTTTTCTACTGTATCAGTATTGGTAGTTACTGATATTGATCCATGTGGCCATTACTTTAAGTTGGGTGTGGTGAAGAGTTGTGCATGCATCACGTGAAGATGAGTTTGTGCACTGTAGAAATGAATGGGTTATTTTAACCCTCATTTGGTTACATGAGTTTCAATTCCTCCTGAGACTATTTCAATCAATGCTGCTTTCTTGTCTAGCTAGGTAATGTTTACAAGTAGTAATTATTTCTTTTGATTTTGATCTATATTGAAAGTACATGCCATAATATAGAATGGTACATACATGTGCTGACTTTTCAAATATCTGTGGAGTATATCACATGTTTGCTATTATAAGTACTGCATATTTATATTAATTAATTACTTTGGAATGAGCTAGTAACATATCTGTTGTTTTCACAAATAATACACCACAGGTTGTACCAAAATACTATGCTACATATATAGCTACATTGTATTAATATGTTTGTTACCATATGCCTTGTTATATATGACATGTACTTTATATTAGTCAATATAGATCAATATCAAATGAACTGTGCATGACTTGTAAATATTACCTAGTAGGAAAAATAAATCAACATGGAGGAAAATGTAATTGCATTGAAACTCCTGTAATCAACTCAATGTTGAAATAGCCTATTATGTTTTACACTCTGTTACAGGTAGTAACAGAGTAATTGTTCTTCTTGAGTTGAAACTGTATCACACTTTCTTATAAATTAAAGTTTATTAACATTGAAAATTTTATGTATACTGGTATACAAAATCCATAAAGCAATCATAAATTGTCTATTGGTTATCATCACTATCAGTATCAGTATCAGCTATGTTTACCATTCAAACATCGGCATCAGAAATTTGGTGGAACCCTAAACATGCATGATATACATTCAGCTACATACATATTTTGCAGAATCTCGTGAGTTGACGTATTGATTAATGTATTATCATATAAATTGGTCGAAATGGGCGATACATGCCAGACAGGAAATCGGAAAACAACAACCACAACACCCGAATTGCATCTAATACCTGTAAAGTTTCCTTGGCATCATATTGGTATTGACTTTTTATTGGGCCTGTCATAACATCGACAAATTTCATTCTGGTTTTCAAATTCTTTCTTTTATTCTTACATTGAGTGATCACTGTTCAAAGTGGGATGAGGCCATTCCTCTACCAACCAAATGTACTTCTGCTACAGCTGGTGCTTTTTTTAAGGTAACATATATTTACAGCAGTTATTGTAAATTTCCATTTTCAGATCTTTATGCAGATGGGAATTGCACAAGTATTAACCACTGACTGTGGAAATGAATTTAGAAACAAGGAACTAACTAAGCTTTTAGGTATACATCATCATCTGACAACAGCCTATCATCCTCAGGTATGATAAATGAAGCACTTTTTGTATAAGTCACTTTATTACTTCAGGCAAATGGGCTTGATGGGCATTTTAATCAGATGATTCAGACTATACTAACCAAGTATACTGAAGGCTCAAAAGATGAAAATTTAGATACATGTCTCTTTGCATACCACACCTCATGACATGCATCCACTACTTTCACTCCCTTTGAGTGAATATTTGGATGCCATGCTATATTCTTCCTGCGGATGTAAATTCAAAATGATTGCATGCAATTGGGCAAGATGACTGCAGTGGAGCTTTTCTCTAGACGACAAGAACTCATGAAGAAAGCCAAGGCAAGAATTAAAGAAGCACAGGAAAAGTGGAAACATTATTATGACATAAAACACTCAAAACCCTGTGTTTATAATGTTGTTGCTAAAGTACTATGCAAGGATTTTTGAGTAAGAACTTCCATCTCCAATACAACCACTACAACCTACCACCAAGATCTCCTCCACCAGTCAGGAGACTAGTAAACAACCTACAACCTATACCAATCAGAAGACTCATAAACAACCTACAACCACAAATAGTCAGGAGACTAGTACATAACCTCAATATCAACATAAGGTTTGTTTATATAACAGCATGACACAATGTACCCGAGGCATACAGCTGAACAATATTGTCCTATGTTTCAGAATGCAGCTAAGCAAAGGCAAATACATGGGAAAGAGACCACAATCTGATGAACCAACCTATGACTGGCAATACTTGTACCTGAAAATGTGAAATACAGATCATCAAAAGGCAACAACAGAGACACAGGACTTCAGAATTTTTTGATGTACTATAGGAGTGATACCTCCTTGCTGTATCAAAAAATATTCTCCCTGATGGAGCTCACCTGACTGAGCAAGCCAAGCAGATAGCAGATGGATTGGGTACCACTAATTTCCAAGGGTCAAATGGATGGTTGGATCATAAATGAAGTGCAAACATCTGTCACAAATCTGGTGATGTGAACAATGAAAGGACTGATGTCACATATATGTGACATTAGACCAGTTGTTACCTCAGTTGCATGTACATTTATAATACACAGTTAGAAACATGAAATACGAGGATAATTAACATTTTGTCTGGCTATAATATAGCTATATATATATGGAATGTTGTGACTACAGTCATGATTATACATTCTACATGTGGCAGTAGGGTGTATATTGGTATGTACATTCATGATTGCATGACTATATAGTCAATGTAGTTTTTACTATAACAAATTGTTCCTTCCTATGCATATTACCTCATTTTGAAGTTATCAATAACAGCCTCTTTATATAGTAGTAGGGTGTATATTGGTATTATGTACATTCCTCATTGCATGATTAGTGATAGCAAATGTTTTTACTATAACCAACAATAATTTAAAACAAATCGTTTCTTCCTAAGCAAATTACCTCATTTCCGTCAGTTATCAATAACTGCAGCCTCTTTTTATGGTAGTAGGGTGTATGTTGGTATATGCATTTATGACTGTAGTCATAACATTCCTTTTTACCATATAGCTATGTTATAACCACACAAAATGGTAATTATCCTCGTATTTCATGTTTCTAACTATATATTGGAAATGTAAGTGTAACTGAGGTAACGACTGGTTTGTTAAAATAACAAATTCATTTTTACAGTGAGGGAGAGCACTCCATTTGCTACGAAGCGCTTGGAGACTTTCGAGTCCCGGTAAGCAAGTTGGTAGAAGTAGTACTCCATGTCGAAAAAGGAGCCAAGTTTGGGGTAGAGAAAGTGAATGGTAGCCAAAATATATGCAATAGAGACGCCAGTGTTGGAAATGGGAAGAATTTTGAAAAACAAGCTCAATCCTCTAAGGGTTGTATATCACTATAGACAGATGAGGGTGACCCTGAGCAAGCAAGAATTTGAAATTAGCTTGAAATGCATCAAATAAATAGGAGAATATGGTAACCATCTATGGAGGTGATGGGCAAGATCACATAGCATTCGTAAGGTGGGGCTCACTCAGGCTTGTCCCAATTATATATCACAGGTTTTACCTAATTACTATTATATTTAGGGCTTTGCGATATATCGGTATTAGTAGTTACCGCGGTATTTAATTGTTCACGATACTATATCCATACCATGTTAGTAATATCGCACTAACGGTAATAATTGAAATACGGCATCATTATTGCAGTAAAATATATATATACACGTTATTATAACGTCGTCAAACGATATAAAAACATTGAAAACGTTGAGTTAACGTTGTCCTCGCAGCTGTACCTAAGTAGCGAAGTGCAAATTCATGCTAGACTCTTTAAATATGGAACAAACTAACAAGCACACACTACGAAGAAGACATTTACTTGGTTATAGTAGTGAAAAAGTGGAGTTACAGACTGAAAGACTGAAGTTAGGAGGTCTGCGACCCACAGTAAAAAAGTACACAAACATGCCTTCAAACAAAACCTCACCAAAATGTTCAGATAGCTTCTTTACTGTAGTAAGCAGGCAAAGAAACATTTTGTTCCAAGTTACCTCGCCCTACCTTACTTTGTAGTTATGTTAAAATACATTATACTAGCCACTTGTAAATATTATATAGCTGAAAAACAAATAGTAGTTAGTCTCAGGAAAATATTCCTAAAACTACTCGCAAGTTTGATTAATATCATAGGGAAAGGGTTGCAGGACAAACATACAAACCTGTACTCTATTAAAATATAATTATGGATCAACTTGAATACATGGCATCTTGAGAAGGCATGGTAAATGATACAGATTAAAATCCTAATGACCAGAGACATGCACTATTATTGAGCACATACCCTCTCAAAATATTCCAGTGCCGTGTATCTGAGTTACATATATACAATAATATAATTATATTTGGAATGGGCAATACCGTAAATGTTAGAGTTTTGATAATTATATATCATGTAGTACTCTGCAGATGGCTAGATGGCCGGTAAAAACAGTCCTGCAGTTTTGCACATGCGATTATTGCGGGATGATTTTTTATCCCTATAATTATATTTATACAGTATTTACTCTAAATTCTAACCTCAGTTTCTTGCTTGGAGAGAATTATCTGCTAAAATGGTTTGGGCGAACTTCAGGGTTGATGAAAGGCAACCCCCGGAGAAGACACGTGATCATTTGTGGGCTGGGTTTCCTGCTTTCCATAAAAGTATATAGGAGCTTGTAAACAACCACGTATTTAGTGTCTGACCATCTGTTACTATTTTTAGAACCCACATGTATTATATATACCGCGTTAAACATGGCTTCTACAACTCTACTATAATATTACATTGACTAAGTTTACTGTATAACAGAGAAGAGAATTGTAGCTTGTGAAGATGTTCCTAGTGAAGCCATTGACAAAGTAGTAGGAAGCCTTCACTGGAATCACTTCAATGACAGAAGACAATGATGTCAAACACTCTTGAGTCTGGAATAGCAGTTATTTCTCGGCTTCCTCTAACCATGCTCTCACTTTCCTGATAGTAGGTGACTTCATTTCTGCCTCCAGACGTGTTCGTTTTATAGCTAACCTGGCTTGGAGATCGTCAAGATGTAGACGCCATGTTTAACGAAGGTAATTAGTAACTTCAAAGTGGCAATTAGTCCAAAGTGCATGCATTTTCTCCAACACAAATGATATGTATGAAGTACTGGTATTGAAAAATAGAGTATTTCGATATTAGTATCACCAATAATATTACTAATTGAATATGACACCAAATGTAACAATATATTTCATTTATAATGCTATTGTTAGGACTTAACTCAGATTTACCAAAATAGATCATCAAAGAAGTTGATATTGATATACACACAGACACACCGAAAAAAAAACTAAATTGTACAAAGTATTTATACAGAAAACTAAAGTCTAGAATGTTCTAGAACATAACATGTGGTCACGTCCTACATGTGCTAAGGAATGATCCAGAAGAAATAATTATAGAAGTGTTAAATGAAACATGTGACATTACAGTACAAGAGTACATAAATTAATGAAATAAGTACAAAACACTCACTTAAAACCAAACAGCTATTATACTATACTACTATTTACATATATATACCTGTAGTTAAAAGACTTTCAAAAAATGAAAGAGCATGTAGGGATATCAAAACCGAAAAAGCACAGAAACAAGATTGGGATGGTAATATTTTGTTATTGACCATCACTAGTTTACTATTAAATGAATGATACCAATGTATAATAGTGTTACTACTAGTACCATTTTTATAATTTTACTTAAAAAATTTAAGCTTACTATAAAAGAGTTTGGTTTTCGTTAACTAACTAAAAGTGTTCATTATTGGACAATTTTATTCCAGTAATTCAGTTATTACAGTGTACTTGTAATTCAGCTATAGTTTAGTAAGCAAAAAGTCACAATACCTTACTAAAATGGATTTTTAGTTGTACATGTAGTTAACATATCCACACTAATTTACTGTATTGAAGTGTTGGCTAGCTATACCAATGTTGTAATAGCTTTTATCATTCAATCGATGTAATATATACAGTCACAATCTTGAAGTAATTGCAATGACATTTCTTTGTTATCAGCATGATAAACAGTTAGAATATAAATATTATGATCTTCATGGTGAAGACAGAAAATAACTGAGTTATGAATATAATTAAATTGAATATTCAGTAAACCCACAGCACTGTCACAAGGTGTCAACTATAAAAGGTACTCTAGAAAGTTGCTTAACATGCTATGGTACCAATTTTTGAAGGTCTCTCTAAATTGGCTGATATTGGTCTGTATTAAACGTTAATTAACTAAAGATCAGTAAACATTTACTAAATTATAATGCTACATGTAGAATAGGACCTACCTGTAAGTCATACAGCAGTACAATTAATGTACATGTACATCCTGTCTATATCAGTGTTAATGAAATTGGTTCTAAAATACTAATAATAATGCTTATACCAGTACATAGTTTAGTTAACCATAACTTGTATAACTAAAACCCTTCTTAGGCAATGTGATGCCTATAATTACAGGTCTACTGTAATAACTAAAATAACAAGTGTATATGGAGAAAAAAAGTATCCCTATGATTGCTTTATGGTGTCCAGCATTCGGTAATCATGGCTGACTTTATCATGCCTGAAACACAACAGCCTATTATAGTTATTAACTTATTATTTTGATTATCTACTCTCTTTACCTTTTAAAGAATCTTGTAGAACTTTAGGAATGTATTTCAGGTAGAATAGCTAGCTAGTAGTTCCAGTTTCTAATTCTATGTAAGCTACAAGCCTACAGGCAGCTTTGAGTTCGAGCGCGCGTTCTATTACGCGCCACGCCCATTAATTGACCGAGCCCCCGGGAATGACGCACTTCCTTAACTACGTATACAACGCATACTCGCTCAAGTGGACACAAGAAAATATAATTATAATTATTATAATTATATAATTATAGTTCGAACCCGTGGGAAAGCAATCATAGGGATGGCCCTACGGGCCATAAAAATTGTGCACTATAAAAGTGGTCATTATTGTTAAACTAAAATTACAATAGTACATAGTATGTAGTATACTACATACAGCTGAATGACACATACAATTAGAGATTTTATTGATATTCCTTACTTTAGATATGTATTGAAGTACTGGTATTGAACAATGATATCAGTATCACCAATAATATTACTAATTGAATATGACACCAAATGTAACAATATATTCATTCATAATGTTATCATACTATACTACTATTTACATTAATTATTTAAAAACTTTAAAAAAATGATGGGATATCAAAACCGAAAAAGCATAGAAACAAGATTGGGATGGTAGCTACTTTAGCAACTAAATACTTCCACATAACAAACCTACACTTCTTTGTGTTTTGCTCTTATACTCTAGATTTGTTATTTCTTTTTTTAATATATCTTGTTTACCTGTATTATCAGTTTGAAATATCAGCTGTAGATCAAATATTTGTAATAGGAATACTAGTTGTAGTTTTAACTAAAACAATTTTAGGCTCATGGTTTAGTTTGTAAAAATTCCACAACACCTTACTAAAAGTAGTTATAATTGAACAGTGATGACAGGAAATACTTCAGTTATGAATATAATTAAATTGATTATACAGTAAACCCACAACACTGTCACAAGGTGTCAACGACACTGGAATTGTTGGTGAAAACGCATTTTTGAAGGCTACCAAACTTTGACTTAAGTTTTTGGGTGGAGTTTTTGGGTGGGTAAACACTTTGCTATATAATATATATTATATATATACATACGTGCACAACTCTCACAAGCAAGGCATTGGAATTGAAGTAATGACATGGAATGATTCAATTCAATTCCAGTACATTAACATTATTTTAAAGGAGATTCCAAATCTATTCCATCAGAACTAAAATTCCATTCCAATTACTATAGGTAATATTGTTAATTCCACTATAATTCCATGAAATTCCTCCAATTCCATACCAAAATCAATCACATCAATTCAACAGAACTCAATATTCAAATAACAATAAATACAAACACCTATTAATACACATATTAAGTAACACAAGTAGTGCAAGCACCAACATTTACAATTCAAAGAAATATTTTAAAAAAACACCTAACGCAACAACAGGCACACCCCTCGTTAGTAGGCGGAATTGCTGTGGAATGCTACAATTCCAAGGCAACATGCAATTCAATTCACATTCTATGGTAGCATCAGTTGGTCAAGTCATAATTCCATTCCAATTCGCACTAAAATTTAGTACATTCCAGGCAATTCAAGTTTTTCAATTCCAATGTCCTGCTCACAAGTGTGAACCATGAAAGTGACGTTAGAGAGATACATGTATGATAATTCCAAGTCTATTCATTCACAGATATTTCATACTACTCTCGTCAAATAGGCCACCACTAGTGATATTATCCCACTCATCTTTAACAATGCAGGAATGTTTATTTCAGTATGATACAGAGAGTTTTGGAATGAGTATTAATTAATAATAGTATTACGTACTAATTGAATACTATTGGAATGTATATTGTGGATGGTTGTTTGTTAATTGTGTTTTACACCTTTTGCTACCGTGCTAGGCACATACATTTTCATGTACATATGCTAACATATCCAATATACCATTAATATCACACAGATTGTATTATTATGGCTCACTGGGTCATCCCTATGTTTGTTTTCCAAAGTTTTAATGTATATAAATAAATATATATTTATATTCTTGTGTCATGTACCCATACACATTATATATGTACATGTATAATCAAAGAAGTTGTGTCATTCAGGTCATGAGAATGTTTTGTAATGACATGACAGTCAAATCAATAGCACAATCTAATATGGCTGTCAAAAAAACATAGCAGACTTTTTTCATCGATTTTAATGGGATAGATATTCCCTGCTTGTTGATCACCATTTTTACTGGCACTGCTTCTTCCTCTTTCTGCCTCTGTAAGCCAAACTGTATCTTTTCACAGCTGCAGCAAAGTATAATGTCACTAATCAGTATGGATGGAATATCCCCCAGATACAACGCAGATTTAGTTATGTCAAACTTCCATTTTCTACTGAATATTGTTTATTATTATTAATTTCCATGGATACGTTTCTATTCTATCATGTCCTCAGGGGTCTTCCAGGTATAACGACATTTACTTTAGGATATCTTCCGTGTGACAATATACTTTTGACAACCACATGGACAGTTATATGGAGAAGAATCGTTACTTGTGTGACCTTTGTGATGAAAGTTTCGCTCGTACTCGTCAGTTGTTTCGACATATCACTGAAAGACATGTCACACTAAAAAAACAAAATTTAAAGAGTGAAGACGTTTGCAGGAAGTCACAGTTCACTACAGCAGAAACGTTAACGAAACACACTGGTGACTATCCTTACGTTTGTGAAGAGTGTAGAGCAGGTTTTTCATCTCCTTTAGCATTGAAAAGACACTCTCTAATACACAGAAAGCAGTTTATGTGTGACTTGTGCAACAAGTCATACACTGCCGCACGGAAGTTAAGATATCACCAATATATACATACAGGTAACTATCCTTATGTCTGTGGACAGTGTGGAAGTGGTTTTCCTATTCCATCGAAACTGAAGGAACACAAATTGAGTTGCAAAGACAAGAAAGATGAATTAAAAGGTCATCAGTACAGACAGACAAGAAATGATTCACATGTTGGTAAAAGTATATTTCCCACTTTACAGCTGAGACTAGATCCTGTAAAACACAATAAAAAGAACAAATTTGTTTGTGAGATATGCAAAAAATCATTCATTCAAGCTAGAAGTTTAAAACATCATCGTTATAAACACACTTGTGTGTATCCACACCATTGTGAACATTGTGGACGAGGCTTTCCTTCTTCCCCAAGATTGAAGGACCATCTTAAGGTGCACTGTAAAAAATTTATCTGTGAAGTATGCAATAAATTATATTCTACGCCAACTCTTTTGAAATACCACCAGTATAAACATTCAGGGAAATATCCATGTATCTGTAAACTTTGTGGAACTGGTTTTCCTTTTGTCGCGAGATTAAAGTCACATGAACTTGCAAAACACTCTAAAGAGAAGAAATTTATTTGTGATGTTTGTAGTAAGTCATTTCGTTTCCAACATGCATTAAAATATCATCAGTACTGGCACACTGGAAAATATCCACATGTATGTGAACACTGTGGAAAAGGCTTTCCTGTTTTTAGTAAATTGAAAAATCACCTACAACTAAAGCACAGTGACCAGCATACCTCCAAACAGGCTTGATTCATAATAATTGTCCCAGCACATCAAATAACATAACTGATGTTTGTTACTATATACATGATATTCATTTATGATATTCATAATTAATTAACAATTACCTTCACGTTGAGTTGAGTTATTACATGATATCAAGTTTCATATTACTTTTCTGACACTGAGCGATTAATTGTCTGCTATGTGTAACAGTGCCCAAAATCTGTTTTTATAACATGGAATGTATTTACCATACTACCATAACCCACTATCAACACATTACATACTGTTATAGAGATACATGTAGAGTACATGAAATTACTAGAGAATGCTTGTATGTATGCAATCATTGTAGGGCGAGCCTGAGAAGGTGTGGTTAGAATCACCAAATTTTTGACACTGAGCAAAAGCAAGTGTTGAGTGATATTTTGATGGAAGAAGAGCAAAATGAAACAGTTCATGGGTTGCTTTAGAGCTGTCGCCTGTTAAACCAATTAGGAATAATCCTGATGTTTATTGGGAAACATCTCAGATAGCAAGGTGTTAGAATGATTTCGAAACTTTAGTCTACAAATAGAGCATTCACTATCTATTATTCCTCCTCTTTTTACCCAATAGGCTTGAATGTAACAATTTTTGTAATTAAACTGTTTCCACAGTAGTTCTATTGCACTATCTATGGTGCAATAGAACTACCGTGGAAACAGTTTAATTACTGAGGGCGTTATCGATCACCTTGCTGTCTTTCTGCAGCTAAAAAGAGTACCACAAGGCTTTCTTGTTATGTCTTCTATCCAACAAAATAATAACTATAATCTAAATTGCTTAGATACTGTATTCTTGGTTTCCACGCGCAATAGAACTACCTTAATTATTTTTGTTAGATACACACGAATAGCTTGTCATTCGTTCTCCCCAACTTAAAACTACTCCACATTTTTAGGCACATTTAAAATATTTAGTTCAGAGATGAATGTAGAATAAGATTGTCTCAGATATGTAAGATAATCACTGTCACAAAAGATGTTCGAACAAAAGGAGGTAAAACTTATTACAGTCGTTAAAGAGGTACAGAATATCGCAGTGAACTGTTGATTTTGGGAGGTCTAATAGAGTTAAATTTTCTGCATTAAGTTTTAGGATGGATTCATTCTCTCCAAGTGCTTCTTGAACACTGCCAGATAAAGAGTTGTTTAAATGGACCCATTCTTGTATATCCTCAAATTGGTACTGATGATGATGATGATATAGATTTTGATCAGGAAAGCAGCAGTCTGTTCTTTGACACTGTGTATTCACTGTCAAGAGAAATCTACGAAACAATGGGGGACAGTCCATTCACCAGTTTTAAAGGCTATGGTTGAAGGCTGTGCAATGCGATCTGATTGCTATTGTTTAAAACGTGATAGCAGAGCAGAGGCATACTGCAAGGACTGTGGAAGTTTAGGGGTGTACTGCATCTCATGTATAAAACTACTCCACAAAACACTTTGAAAAACGTTAACTTTACACATGCACTTTTGCCTGGAAGGCTTTCAAGTTTGAATCAAATTAAGTATATTATTGGTTTGTTTTTCTATTAGAACAGCAACTTCGATCAGTCAAATTTCTTGTCCCTCACATAGATGATGGCACTAAATATCCAGCTTGTTCAACTGTTGGAAAGCATAATATATACAGATCATACTGTTTTCGATTTTTGGATACATGTAGGAAGGTAATCCTATGATCATGTATGAATGGAAATTACAGCCTTTGCAGGAAAGCTTCTACTGGGACAAGTACTTGTTCACCACTTCATAGAGATACAATGTTTGTTAATCAACAAATTATTGATGAAACATATCAACAAGAAGGACACAAACTGAAGGGGTGATGTACTCATTAAATAATAATTATCATACCATAACCATCTTTTAACATAATATATAGGAATGTACTCAATTCTTAGCAGCTAATGCTCTACGATCCAGTACTAGATATAAAACACTTGAGGAATCTGGTATAATTGGAGTGGTCAGCAAACATGAATTTCCTCAACATTTCTTTTCGCCTGTATGCTTAAACGTCACCTTAAAGTGAGATATGTGTAAAGATAAATGAACATACAAGTATTCATTCACACATAAACTTGATTATTTTGCAGCAGAAAAGAAGATATGACCTACTGGATTTTTTTGATCTGGCAGTTCCAGTATTCCACAGTTATGGACACAATACCAACTGAATGCCAAGTAATTTTTATGTAATTATGACTAAGTGTTTAAATAGTCTTGTATATCTACAGTTGTCTTTTAGTCCACGCTTTTGTGGAGGATTTGGAATGGCTGATGGTGAGGGATGTGAAAGATTATTAGGGCATTTCTTAGATGATTTGCCAAAACGACAAAAGAAATGAGACCATCTAACAGACTAGACATACTAACAGATAGTATTATATATTACTATCAGTTATCAACAGATCGACTAGGTAAGTGGAATTACATACATATCAGTTGAGGACCATCACTGTGAAGACATTATCTTAATTAATCCACAATCAAACAATTCAGTAGAGCCGTCTGTTGCTTCTACCTCTACAATCAGCAACATTGGTAGACCTATACAGCAATATCATCTTACTTCCAAATTCATATTTCCTCTAATATTTCTTCCCATTTATTAATACCCACAAGACAGCAAGCAAGTAGTGGTATGATAAAATAATCATCATTACATTTGACTATTGAATGCATGTCTTATTTCAGATTTCTCAGATGAAGGTGATGGTGACATTATGGAGGAACAAATACGAATTCGTAAAAAGCAATTAGAGAAAGATGACTACATGTAGGTACATAATATTTGTAGACTTAGGTGTCTGACTGCTTCATGCTAATAGGAACTGAGAAAGATTGACAGCAGTTGTAACTTATTATCATTAGAGGATAAAGAATTACTGGATCAAATCATTTGTAATTGCAACTTTTGTCTGGTATGATCTAAGTCATCATTAAATTTTGTATATCTAACTGTTGTGTTGTATACCTTGCAGATTCACATCCCTTCAGTTTTCTTGTATGAGTTGAAATCTTTTGAAGCAAGCTGTAGCAGCATCTTCCAGGGATTTGTCAACTGAGAAGATATTATCATCAGGGCCTCATTTTGTTTTAAAATAACTATAATTATGCTATAATTATATACATAAAACTGATTATGTGATTATGGTCACAAAAAAATGAGCAACCATTACAATTGCATTGGTTAACTTTTACAAAACATAATTAATGTAGTTTCCAATTTCACACTTTTGAGTGACATTCATAAATAAACAAGCATTACAACACTTCAACTCATTTTTTCCAGAGTGTCATTCAAAACCAGCTGCAGGACATTGGAAAGTAAACCTCTGATGATATTTTCACTAACTGACATTGTGCATTTTGATGTGTCAAGTTCATGTTTTTATATTTGGACCATGTTTTTGTAGATACACCCACTTATAATTCAAATTTAGTGTTTGTTAAGCTAGATATTCACATACAGTATGTAATTTTCTCATTCAGTTATAAGTTGTTGTATAACACTGGTTGTCATAATTATACATTCATGTTATAAGATACATCAAAACAACAGAACAATTTTAAGTAGTAACTTAATACTTTGCTTTTTTTTCACTGTGTATTTTTAAAATACTGATACATCCAAATAAGGACTTATAATTTAGCTACTACGTAATTGAGTATACTAATTGTCTGTATAGCCTTTTCAAGTAAATAATCATGGTTCAGAAGCTAATTTTTGGAACCAGTTAGCTGAGCATCAGATCATTTTAACAATAATTACGTTAATTAAATATTTTATTGAAAGTTAGAAAGTAGACTGTCTTCAGTAGTCACTGCAATGTAAGTTTGATTTGCAGATACTTGATTAACTTTTGGCAACCTTTCGAATTCCCTGCTTGAACTTCAACAAGTGTATGTGTGATCATCGCATAGAGGAACATCTAAGCATTATCCTCCATACAGTATTAAAGGTCAGCATGTGCTTCTTACATGAATATACAATGTAATTAGTCTGAATGTTTACTCACAGCTGCCACATATGTACTTATACTTTGCAACATATGCGTACATGTATATGTACATATATATGTATGACTCTACTAGTACTGAGGGTCATACATGTAGTGCGCATATGACCATACTTATACTTAGCATACATGTATATGTACATATAATTATATGTATGACTCTACTAGTACTGAGGGTCATACATGTAGTGCGCATATGACCATAATTATACTTAGTGTACATGTATATGTACATATATATGTATGACTCTACTAGTACTGAGGGTCATACATGTAGTGCGCATATAACCATACTTATACTTAGCATACATGTATATGTACATATAATTATATGTATGACTCTACTAGTACTGAGGGTCATACATGTAGTGCGCATATGACCATAATTATACTTAGTGTACATGTATATGTACATATATACATGTATGTATGACTCTACTAGTACTGAGGGTCATACATGTAGTGCGCATATGACCATACTTATACTTAGCATACATGTATATGTACATATAATTATATGTATGACTCTACTAGTACTGAGGGTCATACATGTAGTGCGCATATGACCATAATTATACTTAGTGTACATGTATATGTACATATATATGTATGACTCTACTAGTACTGAGGGTCATACATGTAGTGCACATATGACCATACTCGCAACATATGCGTACATGTATATGTACATATATATGTATGACTCTACTAGTACTGAGGGTCATACATGTAGTGCGCATATGACCATACTTATACTTAGCATACATGTATATGTACATATATATGTATGACTCTACTAGTACTGAGGGTCATACATGTAGTGCGCATATGACCATACTTATACTTAGTGTACATGTATATGTACATATATATGTATGACTCTACTAGTACTGAGGGTCATACATGTAGTGCACATATGACCATACTTATACTTAGCAACATATGCATACATGCATATGTACATATATATGTATGACTCTACTAGTAGTACTGAGGGTCATACATGTAGTGCACATATGACCATACTTATATTTAGCAACATACGCATACAAGTAAATGTACATATATTTTTGTTTGTTTGTGTGTGTGTTATTAATCTATTTATGATGTGGTTGTGTGCTGTCTCTTTGCTTGTTTATACACCTGCTATGTGGTAATTCATGAGGTTGCCAACAATCACAGCCTCTGGGTGTGATATACATATAATCTATGGATATATCTGACTGGATTTCTCAGGTTAGGTGACAGATAATACTATGTGTAGGTTTATATAGGTGTGTACAACCAGACATGGGTTCAATTACAAAACTTCAATTACAATTACACTTTCAATTACAGCATTTCAGAGAATATCATTTGAATTACAATTACAATTACACAACTTTATCTGTAATTGTTAATTGAATTACAATTGAACCCAGGTCTGCATGCAACATATGTACATATGTATGTTTGTGTGTATATATATATGTATGTTTGTATGTATGTATGTATGTCAGAGTTTTTGATAAGTTTTGAAGCTTGGGCCAAATTGGCTCAAAAATGGTTAGTATGTGTGCCATTGAGAATACATCTTGAGCCAATTAACTAAGAGTTAATGTTGTTAGTGACAATATAATCATAAGTAACTGCGCCACTGGCCCAAAGAGAGTACTGTGCAGTGCCAAATAAGAAGCTCTTTGGGCCAATGGTGCACCATATGAATGATATGAGCCTATCAAAAACACTGATGTATGTATGTAGTATGTATGTATGTTGGCACCAATGAATAGTGGTTTTTGAATTGAAATATCCGTTTCCTTAGCCAGTGAATATTTGTAAACCAAGCCATTTTGCTATTAGTAACTACTATAGATATTTATTAATGTAGCCTTAGTGTTTTTATTATCCATTCTTTGTTCTAAAAGCAGCCTGGACATCCTGTTACTATTTCTGCCACCAAATTATTGTAATATACAGAATTTGTAACAAAGACAATTTTGCTAATGTACAGTTTATTCAACTTTGATTATGTAAAGTCCTCAGTTCACTTTAGTTCACTTTAGTTGTTCTAATTTCATGACCTGTGCTCTTTTAAGAAATAAGTGAATGACTATATAGTGAATGCACAGCACAGAGTGATAAATGATAAAAGTAATAATTATCTCAGTGGGGTAACACGTTTGAAGGTTGTGTATCCAACGGCTTTCCTGTCTTTTGCATAGGGTCATTTGTTCACTTCCATGTCATGGTTTGGCAAATTAAAATGTGTAGATAGATACTGGTTTTTCTTTCTGATGTTTCAAGAATTTTATGGTTTTGTTGGTTGATGGTTCTAAGGGAGGACAGTGACAAATGGTATGTGATGAATGGAACTCTGTCTGTAGGCTGTCTATGACTCTCATCTCAACTGGTTTTACATACTCTATTGATGGAAGGACTGATGGTAGTTTCCGTGTAGTTTCTATTCATTAAATTCACTTTCAGTTCTTAATGAAAGAATAAACAACCACAGAGCAGATGTCACACACAAACAAATACAAAAACACATTTTAATTTGCCAAATTACTCTATACAGAAGAGGTGATTATTGAACAAATGAAAATTATCTTCCCAGGTCCCGCTTGTTAAACACCTGATAAAAAATCTACCTTTATCATATCATCAGTTATCACTTTGTGCTGTGCACAGAAACTTATTATTGTATAATTACTAGATTGTAGAGGCTGCCTGATGATCTACACACTGTGTGTAACATTAGCACAGTTTGAAGAATATCTCATTGCAATACATGGTAAGTTAACAATCACACATGCATACTTACAAATTAGGCTAAGGGTCAGTGCATCCACATGTCCACATGTTTTTGCAGATCTTATTATATGTATGCCCTTTTAAGATCAACACATGAGGTCTCCTCAAGTGTTCGCTTAATCTCATAACCACAGGATTTATATATAGTACTGTTTCCTATGGATGAGAGAGCCAAAAAACATTGTCCATGCATGTGCAAAATTTGCCTACATGCACACAGAATTTGTGTACTAAGTTTGTAAGAAGTATAATTGATATATGGGAAGTGTTGCATTGTCTTGTTCCCAAAGGATTGTAGGATTCCAAAATATAACTTTGCAAGAGTAGCAGGTGGTAGCTGTTAACTCTGTGTGCTCCAGTAATGTCTCTTATGGAAGTCTATTTTGCTACCAAGTAATACAAATATGGGAAGTGTGTAAGTAAGAACAGTAAATTCTGAAGTTGCTGCATGATGTTGGTTGCTTCTCCCCTGGAGGAATCACTGATGGTGGAGAAAGTTTTTAATCACTAGGAAATTAATGTCTGCTGCCTTTTTTTTGTCATCATGTTTCTGAAAAATGTATGTAGTATCCAAGTATCAAGACACACATGTACTTATATATGTACATGTATATTATTGTACATGTATGTTATGTATGTTGTGTATGTATGTATGTTAGTATGTATGTATGTTATGTATGTATGTATGTTATGTATGCATGTATGTATGTTATGTATGCATGTATGTTATGTATGTATGTATGTACAGTGTATGTTAGTATGTATGTTATGTATGTATGTATGTTATGTATGTATATATGTATGTATGTATGTATGTATGTATGTATGTATGTATGTATGTTATGTATGTTATGTATGTTATGTATGTATGTTATGTACATATGTTATATATGTTATGTATGTGATGTATGTATGTTAGGCAGGGTTGTTGTAATTGTTACAATTAGAATTAGTTGTATAGGAAAAATTTCAATTACAATTAGAATTACAATTAAATTATGATAATAATTAATTACAATTAGAATTAGTTTCGTTTTAATTGAATTACATCAAGTTCATGTTAACTTTTAAGAAAACCAAATTTTCAAAGTTCTTTGGTAGGAGTCTTGAGCGATCTGGGCGCATTATGTTCCTAGCATGACTAAATACTCGCTCAACTGGTGCAGACGTTGCTAGCACCCCTAGATAAATTCTGGCAATTTTTGAAAGAGTTGGGTATCTACTTTGATTTGCCTTCCAAAACTTAAGCGGATTCACATTTTTTTCAAAGCCGCTGTCATCTAAGTAACTTGGAAATTCTCTTGAACCACTGCCATTAGTGTCACTTTGATTTTCTTCCAAAAAGCTGAAGAGTTTGCTCTTTTTTGTTGGAAGCTCATCACTTGACTCAGTTGATATGCTATGCATGTCAACATCACTCGTATTATCTCCAGACGATTTCTCACTAATTCTTGTTATTCCTCAAGTAATCAGCTTTTTCACTTCTTCCTGTTTTTCATCTGTACACCACCTCATTTTAAATGAAGGATCTAAGGTAGTTGAGACACAGTAAAGAAGATTCTGAATGATATTTCTAAGTCGTTTTTGTAAACTTTAAAAAGGGCATTGATAATTGTGAGATTATGCTGACTAGACCCTCTCAAGGTTTCCAAGTGCTGCTTGATTCTTAGGTATGAGCGAATAGCCATACTGATTGAGGCGTAGTGTTCTCCTTGCAAAAGATCTGTTGCTATTTCAAAATGCTCAAAAATTGTAACAAAACTTTTCAAGATCATTTTTTCGGGTGCTGAAATCGTTATATAACTCGTTCTTGTCAACTAGATCTAAGTCCTCAAGGTCTAGTTCCAAAATCCGTCGAACTCAAAACAGCTCAGCTTGTTTTTTGCCTACATCTTTTCTGTGGCATTGGTTGACTTCTTAATGTTATTAACTATTCTGTTAACCTTCGTAAGAATTGTTTTAACTTGTCGTGAAGCCTCTAACCCATCTTTAACAACTAATTGCAAAGTATGTGCAAATTAAAGCAGCTGACTCTTTTGTCATCATGTAGTAAGCTTTCACCAGGGGTAAATCACAGTCAAACTCAATGGTACCATCCTCCTCCTCCTCTTCCTCATCCAAGTCAAAACACTCATCGCTATCATCTTCATTTTCACTTAGCTCTTCACTGTCTTCAGGTACCAGAGAAAAGGCTTTGTGCATGTTTGAAGCATTGTCAGTGACTGCTTTAAATACCTTTTCAGCAATTCCGTAATCATCAAGCACGCTATCATACTCCATTTGTATATTCTCGCCTGTATGTCTACCAATCATGCGTTTACAGCAGAGTAGTCGAGTTTTCATTTCCCATTCATCAGATACGTAGTGACATGTCAGTCCTAAATACCCATGCATTCTATGGCTACTCCATATATCCAATGTCACCGAGCAAGTGGGTACTTTGAGTAGCTCTTGCTTAATGGACGCATAGCAATTACTTTTTTAGGAAACAGAGTATCTTCTGTCTGGAATGGCCTCTTGGAAATGTTACTTGCACCACTGGCATTAGTCTTGAAGTCTGTTATCTGGGTTTAGTTTTGAGTAGGCTTCTTCTTAGCTTGCTTGATTTTCTCTAATAATTTGTAAATAGTTTGATGAATCTACGATATCAATATCAGTGGTTCATCAGTCATAACTCGATAAATTTTACCTTCAGATGAGTGACAAAGTTAGAAGTTACACTAGGCTGTCCCTTGATCTCTTTATGGCATTCTCTACACTTTGCATGGATTTTGTTGGTTTTGAGGTTTTCTTTAAAGTTTTCATAATAATCAAAAACTAACGGTTGTGCCCCTGCGTCAGACTGTGTGTGACGAAATGACTACTTTTAGTTATAGTCATAGTATGCCTGGTTTCTCAAACTTTTAGTTTAATTATAGTTTAGGTAATTAAAAGGGTTTTAGATAACTAAAAGTTCCTAAAGATCCCCTCAGTTTCTAATACACAAACACACACACACACTAGTGTTGTTTTAGTTAACTATAACTATAACTAAAACCCATTTGATTTAGTAAGGCATTGTGATTTTTAGTTATAACAAGTCTATCACAATAGCCATTACTAACTAAAATGAAAATTGACCAATAATGGAGTTTGATGAAAAACTCTTACCTATATTAAGTCACATGATCAGTCTTTGTCACATGCAAACCCACAGTATCATCCCCAGCCACACATTGAATTTCTTGACTCATGTGATTATTTACCCCTATTAGCACTGTTATTTTGTCATAACATTCTTTACATCATCATCATAAAGAATGACATTTTCTCATAATGTGTAATGATTAGGTGCGTCAATGTCACCTGATGTACATGGAATAATAAGTCAAATTTGTGATCATGGTTACAGAAAGTAGTATTATACAATGGTGGGTGTAATTAATTGTTTAATGCCACAGTATTATTTTGCTAGGTGTGAGGGTTTAAATTAGTATTATTCACCATCAATCTTTATGCAATCAGATGTGTTATAACTTTGTAAGGGCAACTGTGGACAATCTGAAGTATATGTACATTGATCAGATTGTTTCGACCTATTGGGTCACATCGGCACAGTGTATCCCAAATTCACAATACATTGTGCAGAATGATGCAAAATGTATGTTTATTTTGAAATGTTTCTATGTAGTACCATGTCTAGTACCTCCAGAGGTGCTGGTAATAGATACTATTAGAGCTTTCAGAATTAGACTGAAAAACTGAAATACTTACATGTACTCTATGTTTCAGATGAATCAGAAGAGATATAACTTTACCATTTCTAGTACAGTTGGCACCTCCAGAATCAAAGTAGAATGTGCTATAGTAAATGCAGGTAGACAACATACATACAACACATGTATATACATACATAATTATACATATGTGACAGTTCTTTTCATTATAATATATATACAGTGGAACCTCCGAATAATGAAACTTTTGGGACAGCCAAATGTTTTCATTATTAAGAGGTTTTCATTAAAGAGAGGTTTTAATATTACTTATCATGAAACAACAAAATTATTGATGGTTACAGTGTCTGGCTTAGTTAATTAAAGAAATCATGTAAAGTTGTTTGTTTACTGTTGCAATTGGACAAGATGACGGCAGTGAAGCTTTTCTCTAGACGACAAGAACTCATGAAGAAAGCCAAGGCAAGAATTAAAGAAGCACAGGAAAAGTGGAAACATTATTACACTCAAAACCCTGTGTTTATAATGTTGTTGCTAAAGTACTATGCAAGGATTTCAGAGTAAGAGCTTCCATCTCCGATACAACCTACCACCTGAGGCATACAGCTGAACAATATTGGGGGTTCAAAGGGGGCACAGCCCCTCACCGCTCATGCAATTTGGGATTTCAGTTATCCCACCCATGCGCTCTGGTGGGTACCTGAGTCATTTCCCTTGCTGTAAAACCTGAAATCGTGGGTGTAGCTGGTGCCAACATGCAGAAGGGTCATTTTGTTTGCCCCAGTTCCAGTCAAAAGAACTCACTGTAAAAATGAATTTTTTATTTTAAATAGACCAGTTGTTACCTCAGTTGCATGTATTAGAAACATGAAATACGAGGATAATTAACATTTTGTCTGGTTATAATATAGCTATATATATGATAAAAAGGAATGTTGTGACTATAGTCATGATTGTACATTCTACATGTGGCAGTAGGGTGTATATTGGTACGTACATTCATGATTGCATGACTATATAGTCAATGTAGTTTTTACTATAACAAATTGTTCTTTCCTATGCATATTATCTCATTTTGAAGTTATCAATAACTGCGGCCTCTTTTTATGGTAGTAGGGTGTATATTGGTATGTACATTCCTAACTGCATGATTAGTTTTTACTATAACTAATAATTTGAAACAAATCATTTCTTCCTATGCATATTATCTCATTTTGAAGTTATCAATAACTGCGGCCTCTTTTTACGGTAGTAGGGTATGTACATTCCTAATTAACTAATAATTTAAAACAAATCGTTTCTTCCTATGCGTATTATCTCATTTTGAAGTTATCAATAACTGCAGCCTCTTTTTATGGTAATAGAGTGTATATTGGTATATGCATTTATGACTGTAGTCATAACATTCCTTTTTACCATATAGCTATGTTATAACCAGACAAAATGGTAATTATCCTTGTATTTCATGTTTCTAACTATATATTGGAAATGTAAGTGCAACTGAGGTAACAACTGGTTTGTTAAAATAACAAATTCATTTTTACAGTGAGGGAGAGCCCTGCATTTGATTTAAGCACTTGGAGACTTTCGAGTCCTGGTAAGCAAGTTGGTAGAAGCAGTACTTCATGTCGAAAAAGGAGCCAAGTTTGGGGTAGAGAAAGTGAACGGTAGCCAAAATATATGCAATAGAGACGCCAGTGTTGGAAATGGGAAGAATTTTGAAAAACAAGCTTAGTCCTCTAAGGGTTGTATATCACTATAGACAGATGAGGGTGACCCTGAGCAAGCACGAATTTGAAATTAGCTTGAAATGCATCAAATAAATAGGAGAATATGGTAACCATCTATGGAGGTGATGGGCAAGATCACATAGCATTCGTAAGGTGGGGCTCACTCAGGCTTGTCCCAATTATATACCACAGGTTTTACCTAATTACTATTATATTGTATTGTTTTTGTATGGCATATAATACTTTGTAGTTATGTTAAAAGAAATTATACTAGTACTTGTAAATATTATATAGCTGAAAAACAAATAGTACTTAGTCTCAGGAAAATATTCCTAAAACTACTCGCAAGTTTAAAGATTAATATCATAGGGAAAGGTTTGCAGGACAAACAACATGCAAACCTTACTCTATTAAAACACACACACACACACACTGATAAGCATATAATTATGGATCAACTCGGATACACGGCATCTTGAGAAGGCATGGTAAATGATACAGATTAAAATCCTAATGATCAGAGACACTAGTATTGAGCACATACCCTCTCAAAATATTCCAAGTGTCGTGTATCTGAGTTGACCCAAAATTATATATAATTATAATATAATATATATCATAATTTGGGATGGGCAATACCGTAAATGTTAGAGTTTTGATAATTATATATATTGCAGCATTTGAACACTACTTAATTAAAATTAAGTAAATTTAGGGAGTCATGCAGTACTCTGCAGATGGCTAGATGGCAGGTAAAAACAGTCCTGCAGTGTTGCACATACGATTATTGCCTTGTCTATCCCTATAAATTATATTTATTACAGTATTTATTCTAACATCAGTTTCTTGCTTGTAGAGAATTATCTGCTAAAATGGTTTGGGCGAACTTCAGGGTTGATGAAAGAATAGTGCTGGTCAAGTATCGATCGATCTGAGAACCCCCGGAGAAGACACGTGATCATTTGTGGGCTGGGTTCCTGAATTAGTCAGGTATTTTATCCATCCATCATCAATACATGAATTTTTCCTCTGCTGTACTATAGATATAACTTTGATGATATTATATATATATACACTTCACCTCAGTCTGGTTCGCTATACTAAAACTGTGCCATAGTTTTCCAAATTTAGAATCTAACTTCAAAAATCATGATAATGAAAGTGAAAGTCTTTTCAGTTCTGAAGTATTCTTTCATTGAGAAGCCGGGATATCCAAAAATATGTTTCCATGGTTGCAATAAAGAGGTTGAAGTTCTAAGTTTGATAAACATGAAAATTGAACGCTACTGAAGACAGTCTACTTTTACAGAAAGATTTTTGTCATAATTTATTATGATGGTTTAGTTATTTTATTATGTGTTTTCATTAAAACATTTCAGAGTTCAATGCTTAATACTTGGAACGATGAAACTAAACTCAATACAGATGTTTTACACAGTATAGAAAAATGTACAGAAAGGAAAAGATTTAAATGTACGTTTATATATTGTATTCTCATCTACATTAGACATCTCCTGCATCATCATGTTGTCATCACCATGTATAAGATGTATTAGTTCACAACATATTGTTAGACATTGTGAGATTAACACTCTAGAACAGACTCTCTGCAAACCAACTCAATTCAAACATAGAAAAATAGAACACGCACTTAATATACTCAATAGATCAACAGTATCATAATGTATTTACATTTTCCAGGTAGCCAATTGGAACCTATGACAACCTATGTACATGTATATCATGAACTGACAACAAACACTTGTACTATTACAGTTGCGACAACCTTCTGTTCAGTTAGGACACATTGAGAGTAAAATAATCACAAGCCAAGCATCATAATTATAAATCTACTAGATATTTCTGTTACTACAGGTACGTTTTCAAAATGTAACCGTTTGTGTCTGTTTGGTCCGATGTCATTGTACATGTACAATAGAGTGTTTGATACATTTTGAAGCACGGGCCAAATTGGCTCAACAATGGTTAGTGTGTGTGTCATTGAGAAGACATCTTGAGCCAATTTACAATGAGTTAATGCTGTCAGTGAAAATACAATCATAATTAACTGTGCCACTGGCTTCAAAGACAGAACTGTGCAGTGTCAAATAAGAAGTTTTTTTGGCCAATGTTGCACCATATAAGCTATCAAAAACACTGTTGTACAATATACCTGAGATGTTGATGTTTGTGATATTTGCTTCTTTTTACATGTATAAGTCTGTATATGCACATGTACATGTATATATTCTCTCTTAAATTTGGCTATATCTATAACAAGTATAAGGCGTGGTTAAGTGTGGAATAGTGGTTAACACCTTTGATGGTCAGCAGGTCTTTCCCTATGATTACTTTCCTTGGTTAATATATAAAGATATGTGTGTGCTTGTGTCATGTATGCTTAGTAAAGGTGATTAGGTTATTGGATTTTTGGCAATGATTATGCTCACCATGAAGCAATCATAGGGATACATTAAGGTTTTTCTCGTTCTTATTTCCTAAAATGTGTATAATTGCAACAGTTACAAAAATATATTATTGTTTATATACTTTAGTTGAGATATTCTAGTCTATACTTCGCTGATAATGTAGTGACAATAGTACACTATTACTCATGATTTTCCTTCTTTATAGGGTTCCTTCTCTATACACACAAGCATAACAGACATCCAGAAACATTGCTGTAGCACAGACATACACACCCCCTAAGCTAGAGGGTATTATACAGCCGACTGGATATTCTCTTCCTACTACACCTGGAGGGACTCAACAAAGTGAAGCTGGTCCCATTAGACATAGACAAAGTAGACCAGTTAGTAAAAGACCTTCCCAGTAGCTTTTGATGGTGAGAAGCCAATCATCATTTTATCTGTTATTTCATTTTAACATATACAATGCATATTAATTCCTTCTATTTATTTATTGACTTATCCATCCATCTGTCCATCCATGCATCTGTTCATCCATCCATCCATTCATCTCTCCTTCTGTCTATCCATTCATTCATTCATCCATCCATCCATTCATCTGTCCATCCGTCCATCCATTCATCTCTCATCCGTCCATCCATCCATCCATCCATCCATCCATCCATCCATCCACATTCATTCATCTCTCCATCCATCTATTTATCTGGCAAATCCTTGTCCTTCTAAGTCTAATAATTGTCCTATGCTGTACTAAACTAAATACCTTTTTTCATTTAGAAACTCAAGAAGGCTATTAACCCTTGTTATTCACAAATCAATCAAAGACCTCCATTTACCTATGCTAGTCTAATCAGACAGGTACAATTAGTAATTATAATTATACATGCACTATACTATTATATATATATATTATATATATATATATATATATATATATATATATACATTATACATTTATAGTAATAATATTATAGTGATTAACATTATAGGTACTGACAGTGTTATATTTGACATATAGAACATAGTTGGTATAACATCCAGTGCTAAATTTTCTTCAAAACTACTTGCTTACCGAAAGAATGTCAAGGTACTTCATTCTTCTTTGTCGCTAGTTTTGCTTGTGCTCTACTAATATAGCACTGGGGGTGAGGTCTTGTAGCTTTACCTTAAGCACTCGTTATCAGCCATTTTATACAAGAAACCAATGAAATTTTGATTCCGAGAAAATCATTCATTAGGTTTGTTAGATACTGAATTTTTGTGGATTCATGTACAAAATGGCTGAATAATGAACATACATTTCAATACAAGCAACATTGATTCCTCCAAATGATTAATTTTCACAAATACAGTCACAAATAATAAATAATGTATTAAGATGATATGAAGTATATATGAAATTATTATCCGTAATTAATTTATAATAATGTGCTATAGCTATATAATTTATCCTCATTCCCATGTTCTCATACTTATACAGGCCATTCTAGAATCTCCAAAACAATGTCTAACACTGTGTGAGATCTATGGCTGGTTCATGAGTAACTTTTTTATATTTCAAAGAGAGTAGTCCAACATGGAAAGTAATACTTTCCATATTGGACTACTCTCTTTGAAATAAGTTATAGTATGTATAAGTTATAGATATGGATATAAAGATATATATACTGACTGATATACTGACATATACTGACTGATATACTGACATATACGACTGATATACTGACATATACTGACATATACTGACTGATATACTGACATATACTGACAGTACAAACAGATATACTGACAGAAGGACAGATGAACGGGAAATAGGAGACAGACTAAACCAGCAGCTCAGTGTAAATTAACAATAGAAGAATACTTTATGTGTTTATCAGAAATGATCTGTTAGACTTTCGCTTCTTTTTTTTTTGAATGCTATAAGACACAATCTTTCTCTACACAAGTGTTTTGTTAGAGTTGAGATAAACAAAAGTCGTGGAGCAGTTTGGACAGTAGATGATTCTCTTTATAAACGAAAGAGACACATGAAACTGTAAGTGTTACATTTGATTATCATAATTATGGGGCCAATTCTTCCAATCCATCCATTCACATATCCATTTATCCATCCATCTATTCATCCATCTATTTATCCACTCGTCTATCCAGTATCCACTAATCCACCACACCTAGCTAGGGTGGGGCTCGCTCAGACTCACACCAATTACAGTTTCTTCCACGTATGTTTTTCACTGTCAAGGGTGTGTGATACCAGGAATAAGTATAATAAAAGCAGAAAGTATTATACATATGTTTGATATTCATAATTTCATATGTACCAACAAAAAGTCATGAACATGATACTATAGCATTTTAATAATATTGATAATGCATTTATTTATTTTTCCTTGTATATTCAGTGGGTGAATGTGTGGATGGATGAATAGAGGATAAGTGGATGAATGAGTAGTGGATGGATGGATGGACGGACGGACGGACAGATGGACGGATGGATAGATGAATGGTTTCATGGCTGAATGAAGGGATGGTTTGATAGATGGATTAATAATTAGATGAGGTTGGGTATTAAAGTATACACTATAGATTGTTGACTGACAATGATGTGTATATATAGATGGTTGATGAGCAGGTAAACAAATAGATTTTGATTGGTAGAAAAATATATTAATGAATGTACTATATAGAGTTGATGGATAGATCACCTAATATAGTACTAAGTACATGTACATGTATGTTTTATTTCTACAGGTCAATTAAAATTTCCTGTATCCTAGCAATTTATTACAAGTGATTGAAATCTCCAGAAACAAATCAATTCTATTTCTTCTTACGTTTTGTGTTAAACTATTCTCTTTTTTTCTAGCAAATTTAAATTCCATTCCATTTATAATAATTATTAATATTTTTCCTAGACTTAACTGATAACAATATTATATTAGGAATTTTTGTGTAAAGGAGACTTTAGTTTTCATTGTTATTAATTATGTGTGTACATGTATATTATTATGTATACTATGTGTTTATACACTCACTAGGTGTGTAAAATATTTAGTTATTTCGTGTTTAAGTTTTGCCTTCTTTTTACAATTTTCTTTCTCTTTTCTTCCTCAAAATTATTCTTCCATCATGTCACTTGTAACTTTCAAAATATCAATAACTTTTAATATGAAATTAATTATAATAACATTATTAATTTTGTTATTGGAACAACAAAAGGCAGGATCATCTGACTGTCTCAGATGTGTGTGTAACCACATGGGAATATTAATAAGACTGCTATTTTGGATAGAATACTGGTAACAAAAGAGTTTTTTCACTTCTAAAAGAATATTAAACGAAGTATATATTACATAAACAGGACTGCATGATTTTTTCCATCATGTGCTCCTGATTATATAATTTATATATATAATTTATATATATATATAGTATGATGCATGATGACATCATCCCTTTGATGTAGTGACTTCATATATTGTATACAAACCTTCCATGTGCACACTATGCAGGAGATGTCACCATCATACAATATATTGTATATAGTATGCTAATAGGTCCTATATACTGAATATAGGACCATCGTTTTGTGTCCAGAGTTGTGATATAGCCCTCACAGGCTCGGGCTATATCACATCCTTGGACACAAAACTCAGGTCCTATATTTTGTATATAGCACGTATTAGCATACTATATAATATATATACATAATTATATATAATATATATAAATAAGTTCATTCCTCAATAATTGGTAACCCACATGACATTGCATGGTTAGTCCAATATTAATCAAGTCTGAGACCACTCAGATCAGAAATGGATTGGTTTAGGTGTAGAGGTAGATTTTGATGTGGTAAAATAAACTTCAATTCATATGACTGAGATCACATCCAGGAGTAGGATCTGCTGCCCATGACTAGGTAAAGTTTCCAGAATAAGAACAATACATAAACTAACTAAATTCCAACTGAATAGATACTACTCTCATAATTTAATTCAGAGATAAATATAACATCAGTTAATTTTGAAAAAAAGGTACAATTCATTTATTAGGTAATAAAATGAAAATAGTTTTATTTATCAGATGATTCAGAACAAATGGTTTCTATTACATATCCTCTATTCATTTTCTCAAGAGCCTGTACCAGAGTGGTTCTGTTAGCTCCACCTCCCCTTAACCACATTGATAACATTTTTTGATGGCGATCTTGTATACGTGGATTGTTGAGCTCAATTATTTCTAATGTGGTATTATCAATACCAATATATAATCCTAACCTCATCCAGTCAGGTGTCATATCTCTTAATACATGAACAACTGCTGCAAGATGTGACTCATCTGTAAAGTAGGAGGAAGTTTCGTAATTACTTTTATATGTAGCATCAAATTGTATCTACAGCTATAATTATATTCTGTGATGTAATATATTATGAATACATTGTAGCTCTTATATTGTATCTGTGGTTACATATACACCTATGGTTAGGTGTATATGGTATATATGTAGACTGTTAGTACATCTTGTTAGCTATAACACATAATACATTGTATTATATACTATGCTACCATGGCAACCATTTGATGTGGTTAGTTGTATATTTAGCACACCTCATCAAAATGTTAATTCTATTTGCCTTGTGCTGCTATCTAGAATTTCGAAAAGTTTCTACGTGTAAAATGTTCATGATATGTGAATTGAGGAACATTGTGTAAAGGAATGGAATGACATAAACTGGAGAAGTTAAGCTCACATAAGGTTATTGTTAAAGCTGTAGGAGCCTTTGATATACCTGTAGGCTCTAAAATATAGTATAACTATGTAGCATGTCTTCACCCTTCAATAGCAGCCCTCAGCTTCACCTCGGGCTGCTATCTTGGGGTTCAGGTCTTATATTGTTGACATACACTTCAAAGCTGTGATAGAAAATTACATGTATATTACATAAATACTCACTTAATGTACCATCTGGTATTGAATAGCTAAGAGGTTCAACATTAGTAGTAACAGAAAATGATTGAGAAATCATCTTTCTCTCATCATCAGTCAGAACAGGATCAGCAATATCCTATAATTAAAATTTATTGTAAACTCTGTCATAATAAACATTTTACAAACATTTACTTACAAATGGATTCCTTCCACCAAATATACTGAATCTGTTCAGATGATCTCTAACTGACTGGTATGTGCTGGACTCTCTGGTTACTGGATAGATATCCATTATTGGACTACATCTTTCTTGTATTTCCCTAAAGATATGTTCTGGGATATACTGACTGACTTTACTATCATCAAATAGCAAATGGATTACTGATAGAGGGAGGGAGTGATACGGTTCATATTGTCCGAGGAGTGAGGATATATCAAGTGTTTCACTTCTATCATTTGTGATAGATTTCTTTTCAAGTACAACAGCTCTTGCGATATCTTGTACTTCATAGAGAGACAAGTCAGCTAGATTACACTGTAAAGCAGCATGGAGCTGATGAGGAGAAATTAAAAACTCTTTAGTATCAGGACAGATACAAAACTCATTCTTAACGTCTATTATCTTTTTGATAACTGAACTACGAATTTCACAATATTCCATTCCATCATTTGGTTGTACTAGTAATATAACACTACGATTCTGTTCACTAACTTGTACAACAATCTTAAAACCATCTCTTGTCCAGGAAATACCATTAATCCATATGGTACAGGAACGATCAAAAGGCTGAATTGCATGGATTAGACTGAATGATACCACCACCACTTACTTTTAATGAGAATGTATATGCTAGTCGAAGTAGAAGAACATGAAGAAACCTTGTTGAAAAGACCTGGTAGGCGTTAGGACACCAAAGACACCATCCAAACCCATCAGTGATAGTTACTTCAGAGGATGGTTCAACACTAACGAGAGCTGGAAAATATAACAACTTCTCTGAGGAAGACGAGAAATTGGTGGTAATACGGTTGAGAGTGTTTTCATCAATCTCATGACAGAACTCCAAGCTCTTTAGAAACCCAACTAACATGTCAGGATCATACTGAGGGAATACATCACATAGGACAGAAACTGGTACTATCCCAGTGTTACTAGCCAGAGTTGAACGATATTCCTTAAAGTATGAGGGAGCAAACAGTGTGCCATTAATGTCTTTCAAGAAGCTTGATTTGTTTATAACAACCCAGCTAATGGCAGAATCTGTATTTTTAATGAACAAGATGAGACCTTTATCACTGAGAATAGTTAGAAATTCAAGCAGTACAGATTCATTTGATGGAAGGGAAGGCTCATTCTCATGCTGTATCCTACGTGTGAGATTCTCTAAGCTGATAGCCTTCTCGTGAATATGTGTAATAAGGAAGGCATATAAAACATGACAGTAGAAACTAATACTTTCGGATCTGTTAACCACTGCTGTAGTACTCTTGGTCAGGCACCTAACAAACTCGTCAAAGCCCACACCATCTATATTATGACAATCTACAGCTACAAAACCTTTATACTCCTGGTTTTCAATAATCTTTTGAATGTCAATTCTTTTAACGAGATCTTTGCCATTCATCGCTCTCCATTTATCAGGATGACTACCAACTACAATTACCTGAGACTTCTTTAACGCTCGACACCCAACATTCTGAATAAAGCTAGCCCAATAGTACAACTGCTTCTCAATATCCTCCAGTTTATCAGTTAGCTTGACTAGAATGATAAACACAGCAGGAGATCTTAACATGAAATTTTCCAGGACAGCAGCATGACTACTGTAGTACTCAGGATGACCAGCAAAATCATACAGAACCATATTACCTATCTTATTACTCTGAAAATGATAAGGAACAATACCAGCTGTGAGAGGCTTAACTTTCTCTTGATATTTGAACAGATTTATTTATCTCGCCAGGAAACACCCACAATTCGCTTCTCTAAAGCATTTGCCAAAGAAGTCTTACCATTAGTAGTATTACCACAAAGGAAGACTTTACTATAAGACTCAACAGGAAAAGCTACTCGGCAATTTTTTAAACGTTCAAATAGTTTTAAAATGCGATAATCATATTGTGCCATTTGTATAGTAGTTTCTTTAGATCTATTTTCAACCATTGGGTCTATGCGACCAGTTGATAATAGGTATTTTACTATGTTCACATTACCATACGTACATGCTATATGAAGAGGTGTGTCTCCATTTCTATTGGTTGACATTGGGTTTATTTGTTCTATGGACAGGAGAAACTTTAAGATGTTTAATTTACCATAACGACAAGCTATGTGTAGTGGAGTATTATCATCATTATCTTTGATATTAACATCTATGGAAGATAAAGAAACAAGAATCTTTGCAATATCTATTGTACCATAACGACAAGCTGTGTGTAGTGGAGTATTATCATCATCACCTTTGATATTAACATCTATGAAAGATAAAGAAACAAGAAACTTTACAACATCTGTTTTACTATGATGACAAGCTGTGTGTAGTGGAGTATAACCAATGTTGTTTTTGCTATTTACGTCTACTGAAGATGAAGAAACAAGAAACTTTACAACATCTCTTGTACCATAATGACAAGCTGTGTGTAGTGGAGTAAACCCAAAGCAGTCTTTGCTATTTATATCTACTGAAGATGAAGAAACAAGAAACTTTACAATGTCTGTAAAACCATTACGACAAGCTATGTGTAGTGAAGTATTATAATCATTATCTTTGATATTAACATCTATGGAAGATAAAGAAACAAGAAACTTTACAACATCTCTTGTACCATAACAACAAGCTATATGTAGTGGAGTATACCCAAAGTAGTCTTTGCTATCTATATCTACTGAAGATGAAGAAACAAGAAACTTTACAACATCTATTGTACCATAACGACAAGCTATATGTAGTGGAGTATACCCAGAGCTGTCTTTGCTATTTATATCTACTGAAGATGAAGAAACAAGAAACTGTACAACATCTATTGTACCATAACGACAAGCTTTATGTAAGAGAATAGGATAACTAGGAATTCTGATATTCACATCTATCGAAGATAAGGATAAGAGATACTTTATGATATCTAGTTGACCCTTATGACAAGCTATATGTAGTGGAGTACAGCCAATGTTGTCTTTGCTATTTATATCTACTGCAGATGAAGAAACAAGAATCTTTGTAACATCTGTTGTACCATTATGACAAGCTATATGTAGTGGAGTAGAACCAATGTCATCTTTGATATTTGTATCTACTGAAGATGAAGACACAAGAAACTTTATGATGTCTAATTGACCAATTTGACAAGCAACATGTAATAGAGCATAACCATTATCATCTTTGATATTCGTATCTACTGAAGATAAGGATAAGAGAAACTGTATGATGTCCAGCCGACTGTAGCAACAGGCTGTATGTAGTGGAGCATTACCATCACTATTTTTTCTATTCAGATCTACTGAAGATGAAGACACAAGAAACTTTATAATGTCTAATTGACCAATTTGACCAACAATATGTAATGGAGTATCACCATTATCATCTTTGCTATTCACATCTACCGAAGATGAAGACACAAGAAACTTTACAACATTTGTAAAACCGTTACGACAAGCTTTATGTAAGAGGATAGGATGACTAGGAATTCTGATATTCACATCTATCTGCTAAAGTGTACACAAGATACTTTATAATGTCTAAATGACCATAAAGACAAGCTATATGTAATGGAGCATAACCATCACCATCTTTCATATTCACATCTATTGATGGTAAAGACACAGGATACTGTACAATGTCTAAATAAGAAGGCATATCTGTTAACCCTGTAGTTGGGTCACAGTGGCAAGTGTGAATGAGATATGTTACTATTTCATAGTGTCCACCTAAACATGCCAGATACAATGGAGTCTCTCCCTGTACACTTTGTTGATGAGGATCACAGTTACATTTATCAATGAGGTATTTTACTACCTCACAATGTCCACCTAGTATAGCATAGAATAAAGGTGGTGGTGGTGGTATATCTGGAATGAGACAATTTTCAACAAGAGAACCAAACCTACTATGCACAAGAGGATCGTATCCATAGTAGTTAATGAGTTGATCACAAATAACTAACCACCCATGATACGCAGTAAGATGAAGAGAAACATTATATTTAGCGCAAAAAATATGGTTATCTTGCTCGGGGGAGAAATGTGAAATTTTAATATTTTCAGGACTCACTTCTTGTAACACATCCAATACTCTTTTATAATCTCCTTTTATAAAAGGATCTGCATATTCATCATTGAGTGATTTTGGTCCATATGATTGTCTTTGTGGTATAGGTGGTGCTCTTGAAGGTTTAGATAATGCCATTACCCTTTAGGAGCAAAATAATGATAATAGAGTTATGTAATTGACTAATTTCACAGTACATACATAAGTGTATATAAAGGATATGGAATAAAGAGTTGGTATTGGGTTTATAGAACTATGCACAAATAGCCTTTAATCATATAACAATATAATAATAATTTATTGTAAGATCATAATTATATATATTTATATCACATGTAGCTATAGGATTGAAATTTTCATGGATCCCAAGAAACAATTAAATGTGCTCTAAACTGAATTTGAGTGACAGAACTGGATTCTCCTATTATACTCCAGCTGACTACGACTCGCAGTAAATGGTTTCACATGTATAGCAATACTTTTCTTTAGTGTATAGAAGCCAGCAGGAATTACAAATAAGGTTGTATTTACATTACATTTGTATGGTATGGTACTGGAATTATACTACAGTGGAACCCTGACTTCCACACACCTCTGAAAAGTGGATAACTTTGTGCCATCTCAAACTTGCAGCCATTGAAATCCACACATTTGCACCTCTGATATACAGACACCCTTATATTCTGACATGCCATCAGGCACAGTATGTTATCATGGGCGTGGTTATCAATTAAAACCCAGGATGTTAGCCCATAATGATAGTAGTAGAGATGGGAAATAAAATGAGCATTTTCACCAAGAATGGTTGGTGTGAGGAGGTACCCCTCCAATTTCGGGATTACAGACATAAAGATACACATGGTATCATAGGACAAAAGAGGGAACTGACTTCTAATCTATCCATTTATTGCTTGACAGTGAATGATATCACATGGGGTGTGTACTAAAGCATAAGCGTAAATAATTTTATAATGGATAAATGTATATAGAAAGCTGTTTGTATCATAATCTGAAAAATATCACATGTGAGCAAGGAAACTACAGCATAGGGTCTGAGGTAGTTAGGGTTCCAATCTGAACAAATTTGATTGAGATTGGAACCCTAACTGTGAGACCCAATGGTTTGGCGAATTTGGTCATTGCCTAGCTCTGGGTTAATATAATAACTCATGTGTTATTTAAAATTGTATGTGTGTAATTTAAATGCTGTGTGTTCAGTTAAAAACAATGCATGTGAAAATTGTGACACAAATGGTATCAATATAGATGTTCCCCCGCAATAATAAGTCTGTGGACCATTCGTGGCTATAAATTCAATGCAATAACTGGCCCCACCCTACCATGTGTGGTTCACTATCTGGGGGTATAAAAAACCATGATTATAACACTTCTGTGAGTTCCTTTAAATCCTGAGAATGAATAGCGATGAGTTAGTCAATTGTGGTCATAAATACTTGACCAAGGGTAGTTATTGATTACTGTAGACCATAAAAGAACCATCAGGAAGAAAGCCAAGAAATTTAAAATGGTCAATGGAGAGCTCTTCTATATCAATGTTCGTAGTTCCAAGTCCAAGGTAAATCTGAATAGGGTTCCAGCGATACATGTATCAGAAATGATATCGGTGCCAATATTACGCTTTTCCACTGCATCAGTATCGGTAGTTCATGATACTGATCCATGTGGCCATTAATTTAAGTTGGGTGTGGTGAAAAGTTGTGCATGCATCACGTGAAGATGAGTTTGTGCACTGTAAAAATGAATGGGTTATTTTAACCCTCATTTGGTTACATCAGTTTCAATTCCTCCAGAGACTCAATGCTGCTTTCTTGTCTAGCTAGGTAATATTTACAAGTCATGCACAGTTCATTTGATTTTGATCTATATTGACTAGTATACAAAGTACATGTCATAATATAGAATGGTACATACATGTGCTGACTTTTCAAATATCTGTGGAGTACATCATATTATTTGCTATTATAAGTACAACTTCATGTACATATTTAATTACTCTGGAATGAGCTAGTAACATGTTGTTTTCACAAATAATACACCACAGGTTGTACCAAAATACTATGCTACATATATAGCTACTTTGTATTAATAATGTTTGTTACCATATGCCTTATTGTGACATGTACTTTATATTAGTCAATATAGATCAATATCAAATGAACTGTGCATGACTTGTAAATATTACCTAGCAGGAAAAATAAATCAGCATGGAGGAAAATGTAATTGCATTGAAACTCCTGTAATCAACTCAATGTTAAAATAGCCTATTACGTTTTACACTCTGTTACAGGTAGTAACAGAGTAATGTGTTCTTCTTGAGTTGAAACTGTATCACACTTTCTTATAAATTACAGTTTATTAACATTGAAAATTTTATGTATACCAGTATACAAAATCCATAAAGCAATCATAAATTGTCTATTGGTTATCATCACTATCAGTATCAGTATCAGCTATGTTTACCATTCAAACATCGGCATCAGAAATATTGGTTCAGTATGGTTTTGGTGGAACCCTAAACATTAATGTCATACATTCAGCTACATACATATTTTGCAGACACCGGTAGAAGTGAAGTACATCACAAATAAAGTGGAACAGCAAAGAATTTTGAAAGTTTGCCACTTGGATCCTACATTAGGTCACATGGGTGTGAAGTAGACTCTGGGCAGAGTAACTGAATGATTCATGTGGCCTGGTGTTGTCAAAAGTGTTGAGAATCTTGTGAGTTTACTTCTTGATTAATGTATTATCATATCAATTGGTCAAAACGGGGGATACTTGCCAGAAAAGAAATCGGAAAACGACAACCATAACACCTGAATTGCATCCAATACCTGTAAAGTCTCCTTGGCATCATATTGGTGTTGACTTTATTGGGCCTGTCACGATATCGACAAATTTCATTCTGGCTTTCAAATTCTTTCTTTTATTCTTACATTGAGTGATCACTGTTAAAATGGGTCGAGGCCATTCCTCTACCAACCAAATGTACTTCTGCTACAACTGGTGCTTTTTTTAAGGTATAACATATATTTACAGCAATTATTGTAAATTTCCATTTTCTGATCTTTATGCAGATGGGAATTGCACAAGTATTAACCACTGACTGTGGAAGTGAATTTAGAAACAAGGAACTAACTAATCTTTAAGGTATACATCATCATTTGACAACAGCCTATCATCCTCAGGTATGATAAATGAAGCACTTTTTGTATAAGTCACTTTATTACTTCAGGCAAATGGGCTTGATGAGCAGATGATTCAGACTAAACTAACCAAGTATACTGAAGGCTCAAAAGATGAAAATTTAGATACATGTCTCTTTGCATACCACACCTCATGACATGCATCCACTACTTTCACTCCCTTTGAATGAATATTTGAATGCCATGCTATATTCTTCCTGCGGATGTAAATTCAAAATGATTGCATGCAATTGGGCATGATGACTGCAGTGGAGCTTTTCTCTAGACGACAAGAACTCATGAAGAAAGCCAAGGCAGAATTAAAGAAGCACAGGAAAAGTAGAAACATTATTATGACATAAAACACTCAAAACCCTGTGTTTATAATGTTGTTGCTAAAGTACTATGCAAGGATTTCAGAGTAAGAGCTTCCATCTCCAATACAACCACTACAACCTACCACCAAGATCTCCTCCACCAGTCAGGAGACTAGTAAACAACCTACAACCTATACCAATCAGAAGACTCATAAACAACCTACAACCACAACTAGTCAGGAGACTAGTACACAACCTCAATATCAACATAAGGTTTGTTTATATAACAGCATGACACAATGTACCCGAGGCATACAGCTGAACAATATTGTCCTATGTTTCAGAATGCAGCTGAGCAGAGGCAAATACATGGGAAAGAGACCACAATCTGATAAACCAACCTACGTATGACTGGCAATACTTGCGCCCGAAAATGTGAAATACAGATCATCAAAAGGCAAGGTTGGGTGTATATTGGTATGTACATTCCTCATTGCATGATAAGGGTTAGCAAATGTTTTTACTATAACCAATAATTTAAAAAAATCGTTTCTTCCTATGTGTATTATTATCATTTTGAAGTTATCAATAACTGCAGCCTCTTTTTATGGTAGTAGGGTGTATATTGATATATGCATTTATGACTGTAGTCATAACATTCCTTTTTACCATATAGCTATGTTATAACCAGACAAAATGGTAATTATCCTTGTATTTCATGTTTCTAACTATATATTGGAAATGTAAGTGCAACTGAGGTAACAACTGGTTTGTTAAAATAACAAATTCATTTTTACAATGAGGGAGAGCACTGCATTTGATTTAATCCTACGAAGCGCTTGGAGACTTTTGAGTCCCAGTAAGCAAGTTGGTAGAAGAAGTACTCCATGTCGAAAAAGGAGCCAAGTTTGGGGTAGAGAAAGTGAATGGTGGCCAAAATATATGCAATAGAGACGCCAGTGTTGGAAATGGGCAGAATTTTGAAAAACAAGCTCAGTCCTCTAAGGGTTGTATATTACTATAGACAGATGAGGGTCACCCTGAGCAAGCAAGAATTTGAAATTAGCTTTCATGAATTTGAAATGCATCAAATAAATAGGAGAATATGGTAACCATCCATGGAAGTGATGGGCGAGATCACATAGCATTCGTAGGGTGGGGCTCACTCGGGCTTGTCACAATTATATACCACAGGTTTAACCTAATTACTATTATATTGTATCGTTTTTGTATGGCACATAATACTTTGTAGTTACGTTAAAATAAATTATACTAGCACTTGTAAATATTATATAGCTGAAAAACAAATAGTAGTTAGTTTCAGGAATATATTCCTAAAACTACTCGCAAGTTTGAAGATTAATATCATAGGGTGAGGTTTGCAGGACAAACGACATGCAAATCTGTACTCTATTAAAAACACACACACACTGATAAACATATAATTATAGATCAACTCGGATACACGGCATCTTGAGAAGGCATGGTAAATGATACAGATTATAATGACCAGAGACACTAGTATTGAGCACATACCCTCTCAAAATATTCCAAGTGTAGTGTATTTGAGTTGACCCAAAATTATATATAATTATATTTGGGATGGGTAAATGTTAGAGTTTTGCAGCATTTGAACACAAATTAAGTAAATTTAGGAGGGAAAAAAGGGAGTCATGTAGTACTCTGCAGATGACTAGATGGCCGGTAAAAACAGTCCTGCAGTTTTGCACATACAATTATTACGGGATGATTTACCTATCCCTATAAATTATATTTATTACAGTATTCACTCTAAATTCTAACCTCAGTTTCTTGCTTGGAGAGAATTATCTGCTAAAATGGTTTGGGCGAACTTCAGGGTTGATGAAAGAATAGTGCTAGGCAATGTTCTTCAAGTATCTTTTCGATATGAAAACCCCCGGAGAAGACACGTGATCATGTGTGGGCTGGGTTTCCTGAAAGATAATACGTATACCAGGTATCTTTTATGTTGTATCCATCCATCATCATTTTATATTAACTTTTAAGTAAACTTCTCTGATAATCTTCAAGTACAATAACTCCTTTATTGTACATGTGTGGGTATAGCTACTATATTAATGAATATGAATGTAAGAGATGGTTAAACTGTCTGATAGCTGCGTATAATTGCAAATACATACATATATATATATATCTATATAATTATATATATATATATATATATATATATATATATGCACAAATTTTCTTGTACTATCAATATTATGTGTACACTGTACTGTACTATTTACAACTGAACTGAGGTATAGCTATATATAATTACTTCCACTGTGAAGCCAGCATTTCTATTGTCACACTAGTCACATTTGTCACTACTGTCCTGTTAGTCACTACTGTCACATTAGTCACTACTATTATATTAGTCAATATTGTCACATTAGTCACTATTGTCACAATAGTCATTTGTTTGGTTCATCATACACAATTATATCTGACATGTCTGATTTAATGCAACAGGTATTTGATACTCCCCAGCAACATGACTTGCCATTACACTGTCAGTGAGAACAAAAATATGAAATGTGACAGTAGTGACTAATGTGTCAATATTCACTAATGTGACTAATATGACAGTAGTGATTGACTAATGTGATAGTAGTGATCAATATGACAGTAGTGAATATTGTGACAATAGTGACTAATGTGACAATGTGATAGTAATGACTAATATGACAGTAGTGACAGGAATGACTACTGTGACAATAGTGACTAATGTCAATACTGCTTAATATGATAGTAGTCACTAATGTGACTATTGTGACAATAGTGACTAATGTGAAAATATTGACTGTGACAGGAGTGACTAATATGACAGTAGTGACTATTGTGACAATATTGACTAATGTGACTAATATGACATTAGTGACTAATGTGAAAATATTGACTAATGTGATAGTAGTGACTAATATGACAGTAGTGACTATTGTGACAGTAGTGACTGTTGTGACAGTAGTGACTAATGTGACAATATTGACTAATGTGATAGTAGTGACTAATATGACAGTAGTGATAATAGTGAATGTTGTGACAATAGTGACTACTGCAACAGTAGTGTCTAACAGTTGATTATTAGTCACACCCACGCAATAATATTAATATAATTATTCTACCACTTAAACTATACATGGACGTGAATAGATGCACTAATATAAATATGAATACCTATTGCAACATAAATTATAAAATTAATATGACTTAAAAGAATGTGGAAAAATCTGTAGCAGACAACTAACTGCTACTACTACCATCAAACAAGTATGAAATAAATAATTATTACAAGTATGAAATAAGAACACTGATAAAGATTTATTAACAACAGAAGAAACATAGTTAATAACAAGGCAATGAGAATAATTAGGTATTTATGTGTGTATCAATAGGTCCTCTTTTATAATGACAACGTGTTTCATAAGTTACACAATTAACTTCTTTAGGTTCAAATGATACACATTGACAACTAATCCTAGCTGTGTCAGATAATAAATTTTCAAATACAGCACCAGGAGGAACATCCCTCAAACTATCTGTTCTTATTATTCCAACTCCATTCACTGGGTCTTCAGAATCATCTGTAAATGCTAAATGACACGTAAAGTCCACCAATATAGTATCCTGTGTAGTGAAAATATTAGGTACATATATGTATACATTCTTATAACATATTCTGCTTATGTAGCTCTTGTGATAGTCTGCTTGCAAGACTATTACAAAGATGGTTCTCAAATTTGTTTGCACTAATGTAGATGGACAGAACCAATCATTTAACCCAGCATGTGTATATGCATGCAGTATTAATTCTTCTTTAATACATGTACATACATCCAAGAATACTCACATCTATAACAATATTAATAGTAGCAGTTGGACAAAATAAAGCAGTCAATTGACTAGGTACAGCAGGAACAGAACAAGGTGTTTTTCTAATAGTTGTACATTCATCAGTTATGTTAATATTAACTGATGCTGGTTGATTTACTGCAGTGATATTAGGTGGACATGTCTCACTAAATGAATCATTATTTCCACTAATAGAACGAAGTAGAGAACATTTCTCGTTGATTTGTTGAACTGAGTCATTAACAGACTTAATGAGGGACAAGATGTCATTCAGTCTTGAAATTTTTAAATTCTGTAAATAAATGCAAACAATATTATGCTAAGAGTATGCACATTTTAAAGAGATATGTTGTATTATAATCATGAAGGCCAGTGTTCATTGTGGAATATCTTTAGACATGTGAAATAAATATAGTCTTTTGAAAAGAATGTTTAGGCCTGAAGAATGTCTCCAGGAAGATTGCTCTTTACAAGAATATTATTCTAAATCTCTGCTAAATGAATGTTGAGATAAATGAAGGGCCAGTTCATCCTGCTAATGAAAACTGTCAAATTCTTGTCAGCAATTACATTAAACTAATCAACATAATTATCTGCATGAATTACACCTGCTATTGCTAGACAACATAATTATACTTAATAATAATAAACCCTTTGTTGGACCAGTAATAAGGTTGCACATGTATGCAGTCGAGCACACTGTGGCCAGCTTTGATTACACATGATCCAATGGACAAGTATAACCAACACACATGCTAACAGTGTGATTTGGATATTTCAGCATTTTGTTCAGTAGTGCAGATAGTCTCTATAATATATATATCCTTAGTAACACTAACCTGGTTGTTTAGTTCAAGTGAGAGATAAGATAAATTTTTTTCAAGTTCCTGTAAAGACACAAATCATTAGTAATCTGATAATACGCATTGTATTAAAAATTACCATCAAACTAGTTAAAGATACAATCGGAGTTATAACTGGAGGGAGAGAAGGGGAAAGAGAGGAGAGAGAGAGATTTAATATCCAGACACAGATCGTGAGATACTTTCCTATATACATATATCCTTGTTATTAGCTACTAGTTCTATAACTGGTCATACATGTATGGTAGTTATGTATACAATGTACAATATTAAATGATTAATAAATAAATAAGATTAATAGATTACAAAGGGAAATTATGCCTTGTGTTGATCATAAATCATTGTTGATGATCTTTGTGAAATCTTACAGCCTATTTTAGTTATTTGTTTTGGTAGTTTCAGTTTCTAGACTTTCTACAAGCGTTTTTTTTCCTGAAGCTCTATATAGTTCACATTCTTTGTGCACCACTGCTGCAAAAAAGTTTGGTTATTTGAACCACATTGTAAAATGTAAAGGTCATTTTAACCTTCAATTGGTTAGAGGAGTTTAAGTGCCATATTATTTTCCTCAATATTTACAAGTACTAGTTCAGGACTAGTATAAAGTACATGTAATAATAATTCATTGTACCAAAAATAGCAATACAATGTACGTATGCACATTTGTATATAGCATAGTATTATAGGTATAACATATGGTATTATAATCATTTCCAGTCTAACACCTGTGAAACAACAGATGTTGCTTACTTTCAGAATAATTACTATCATTTATAATTGATAGTGGAGAATGACTGATATGATGTCAACTCTTATGTAAACTAATAGTGGGGAAGTACTGGCATGTAAACTGTGAATCATGACTAATTTACTTGTCATTTCCATCACCAAACATTAAGCTGGCCTACTCTTCAACACCTCAATTCAGCAGTAACGGATTTTTGAAATGCAGTTGAGGCTACCAACTGATTGGTTGAACTATTTTTGTGGTGATTGCAATGCATACTTGACACATGCATAATTTATATTATAATTATGTAAAATTATATATACTAATGCCGGTTGAAAGCAACCATACATGGGGATGTCCCTGTGGGCTGGTTCGGTGTGGCCTCATGTAACAATGTGTACAAGGGAACTATATTTCCCGGCTATGTGGAATTAATGACTAGAATGAAACCTGATAAATTAACCATGTCTCTTGATCAACAAAATAAAGATGACTGGCAAGAAAATGCATTTGAAATTGTATATATATATATATATATATATATATATATATATATATATATATATATATATATATATATATATATATATATACATGTACATACTCAATTTAAACATTCACATAGCTTGGAATGAATATAGGCATTTCATAGTTTACAGTTCGTCCCCAATAACCCATGAAAACATTACATTACAATCTAGTTATCCATATAATTTATATAGTATACAAGAATAATAAAAACATTTTAAATAAAAATGGAGAAAGATGTAGGGACGTCAAAACCCAAAAAGCATGCGAACAAGGTTGGGAGGTTAACGTTGGACCTAAAATTAAACAAACCACTTCCATATAACCCTACATAAGTACATACACTACTATAAAGCAAAATAAAAAGAGCTGTACTTATGTATGGTTATATGGAAGTGGTTTGTTTAATTTTAGGTCCTACGTTAACCTCCCAACCTTGTTCGCATGCTTTTTGGGTTTTGACGTCCCTACATCTTTCTCCATTTTTATTAAAAATGTTTTTATTATTCTTGTTTCCATTGTTTTTTCTGAATGGTAGAAGATTTGTGAATATTTTATGTAGATTGCTATGAGGCTTGATCATAATTGAAGGTCAGACTTTTGTATAATTACATCCATTATTTATGAATTGATTATCATTTTTTTTCACTTACAGATGATGCTGCCTATTTTATATTTCACTTACAGCTTTGCCACAAGAAGTAGTGCTAGTCTCTGTCAACCATTCAGCATTCCAGTGCTTATCATAGTATATAATATTATATTATCAGTATACCATGGTTTTAATATTATGCTCATTATTATGGCCCGTAGGGCCATCCCTATAATTGCTTTCCACGGGGTTTAATGTATAATTATATAATTATATATATTCTTGTGTCACTTGCGCGACTATGCGTTGTATACGTAGTTAAGGAAGTTGCGTCATTCCCGGGGGCTCGGTCAATTAATGGGCGTGGCGCGTAAAAGAACGCGCGCTCCAACTCTACACGACCAGCAGGAAGAAAGTTGCCTGTAGCTAAGTAGCTTACGTAGAAACTGGAACTAGTAGCTAGCTATTCTGCCTGAAATATATTCCTAAAGTTCCACAAGGTCCTTTGAAAGGTCAGGAGAGTAGATAATCAAAATAATAACTATAATAAGCTGTTGTCTTTCATGCTTGATAAAGTCAGCCATGATTACTGAATTCTGGACACCACAAAGCAGTCATAGGGATACTTTTATCTTCACTTAAATTTGTAAAGCAATCATAGGGATGCTTTTTTTTCTCTATATACACTTGTTTAAAGAATGTATTTGCTCACAAACTTTATTACTATTCCACGTGGCTAAATACACTTATAAAGATGGCGTCCAATTTGAGATCAAATCTTCGCCGTCGCTGAGACTGTCTTCTTTCATAGCATCTGAAGATATCATCTCGCTACTTGTACACCAGAATTTTACAAAGAATGCGATTGGAATGGTGATAGAATCATTGTGATAGTTCAACAAGCAAAAAAATGATTTGTCTGGAAAATAATAATATGACTTGAAGCAGATTTTGCAGATTAATAAATATTTGCCAGTTTTGCCACTCGGCGGTTCTCTACCTTAACGACAATCTTTGGCCATCTAGAAGATGTTGGTAGTCATAAAAACACTAGATATGAATAGGTATGTCACCGTATGTGTGTATTAAAGCTTATATGTATATATTACCAGAGATTTCAGCTCATCACTTGCAATTGAAATGTATGGGCAGCCATGTTTTTTCTGTGCCATCCCTGTACTACCGTACTCTCTGATAATTATATAGATGTGGGAGTTGTGGCTCCAGGATGTGATCAATGGTTTTCCTAATGGGGCGGCATGCTCCAGATTTCCCTAACTAAACAAGGGCTTTATGGCATGATCACTTCCAGATTTTTGCTGCCATAACCTGCAATTTAAACTACAATACCCAAGTGAAAATATGCATTATACACTGCAACAGAGTGGCCCCAGTAGCTAGAGAACAAACACATAAACTAACACAGCATTAACTTATACCTTGCATTGAGCAATTACACTGACTTCTTTCTATAGAACTGTCAATAGTTGACATTTCTATTTTCACATTTTCAAATTTTTGGGTCCACAATCCTATGGTAGTGAAAATTGAAAGAGATGACAGTATAATAGAGAGAATAGAGAAAACTATTATAACATATTCTGCTTTCTTTTGTCTGGATCTTGCTTGTCTTCTTCTTGGAGGTATACTAACTGGAACGTATGAGGAGTTCTGTTCTATGGTGATGTTATCATTCTCTTGTTGGCATATCTGATTGTTGTTCTCTTCTGTGTTCTTGGCTTGGTGAATAGTACTCTCTGTACCTTCATTTAACAAATTAAGATCACCACCTTCCTCATATTTTGAAGATCTTGTTACACAGTAAGAAGGATTAGGTTGAAGTTGTGGTTCAATGTTATCTGCAGTTGGTTCATCTATTATCATCAAATATTCCTGTGTGTTTGTTGGTTCATCTATTATCATCAGATATTCCTGTGTATTGATATCTTTACTTGATATTGTTGGGTGATTTATTATTTCGGTGTCTTGACTTGATATTGCTGTATCTGTCAGAGTGGGCTGTCTTGATGGTCTTACAGCTCCAAATCCATAACAGGGATTAGGACTAGTAATGACTGACTCGTTTTTACACTTATCATCATGTATGCTAACTAGCTTCTTCAGATTTGGCATATACGAAGGATTAACTTCAATTTCTAATTTATCTGTTGAAAGATTCTGATTTTGACTTCCACATTCAACTGATTCTATTTCTACAAATCTGTTTGGTTCAATATATAAAGAGGTGTCCTCATATGCCGTATTTAATGGAACAGGTATTTCATACTCCCCAGCAATATGGCTTGCCATTACACTGTCAGTGAGAAGAATAAAAGACTCGATAAGAATTTTAAAGTATAAAGTGCTGACTTCATGAAAATGAAAATGTATTAGCACTGAGTGTATTGCTCTATTAAGAAGTATACTGTATACAAGGAATATTAATGTATAATGTATACATATTATAGCAATGGTATCAGACAGAGTTTACTTAAGTTAATGATCAATTACATTGTATATCCTCCCACTACATATGTTATTCTTTCCTGTAGTATCCACAAACCAGTAATATAGAAGGTATTGGGGTTGTAGATTATGCTTGGTGTATATGAGCACATCGAAGTATTACACCATTAATAATCATTATTTATAATTGCAATATATAACACTATTACTGCTATCAATATAATAGACATTTAAGTTAAATTACTTTGGCCTGAAATTATGAATGATTATGATCACTACACTACTGATCAAAAAATGATTATATACAAGCTGATCGCAAAATGTAATAGCTGATCTGTGTAGAAAACTAATTTGAGCACAAGCTAAATTAATTTTGAACTAATTTAGTCAGTTTATAGTGAAAATATCACAAAGAGGAGTGGATAGTGTCGAAAGTATTTCAAAATGGAAGGATATGTTCTATTGGAATAGTATATTCTTCTGGAGAAAAGGGTGCTTTTCTGGATCTACTGAAAAAGGGGGTGCTTTCAAAAATGAAGGGGGCTGTTTTCAACTTTTGAGTAGTGGGTGTGGCGGCAGGGCACGAGAATAAGATTGCTGTGTGTGACAATTACCTTGTGTGATCTAATGTTCAACTACACATTAGTCAGTTTGCTCAATATGAAACAGTTGGGTCATACATATAATTGTTAAGAAGTGTTGTTTACAATGACAAGGCTTTCTTCTTTTTCTCAAATCTTTCCTTGCAACGTAAAGTTCTAATAATAAGGAACAACTTCAATCTTAGGTCTCAATCTTAGGTCTCAATTTTGTTGAACAGCCAGTGTTGATCTATTCTTGATAACAACAGTCCAACTCACAGGATGAAAAATGTTTCCTGTAGTAGGATATACCAAATGTTTAATATAATCAAGTATAATTATTGATTCTAATAGATAAAGCTGAAACACTCTGATACAGGCTCTTAAGATAATGAACAAAAGAGGCATAACACCTGGCCATTTATTCAAAAGATGAAAAATATTTTTACTGTTTTATAAATTTATGATTGTACCTCCCTCCAGTATATATAGCATAATACAATAGTTTAACCCTTAGAGCACTGAGCCTGTTTTTCAAAATTCTTCCCATTTCCAACGTTGGCGACTCTATTGCATATATTTTGGCCACCGTTCACTTTCTCTACCCCAAACTTGGCTCCTTTTCCGACATGAAGTACTACTTCCACCAACTTGCTTACCGGGACTCGAAAGTCCCCAAGCACTTCGTAGGATCAAATCAAATGCAGTGTTCTCCCTCTTTTGACTGGAACTGGGGCTAACAAAATGACCCCACTGCATGTTGGGAACAGCTACACCCACGATTTCAGGTTTCACAGCAAGGGAAATGCCTCAGGTACCCACCAGAGCGTGTGGGCTGGGTAAAAAAAACGCAAATTGCATTGGCGGCGAGGGGGCTGCGCCCCCTTCGAACCCCGCATTAACGGGGGGACACCCCTCTTTAAAATTCTCCCCGTAGTCGCTATTCAGGCCAAAGGGCGCCCGAAAAACCATCAACTTTTTAGCCGCGTTCATCGGCTTGTGCCTGACACCAATTACAAGCATTTGGAGAGCTTGGTGTAGCTAGGAACACACGGCTAACCACGTAGGGGTGAAATGTCACATATATGTGACATCAGTGCTCTAAGGGTTAAAGTTCCACCTTTTCTCAGCATTGTTTTGTTTATTATACTATCAATTGTAACAGTTATTACAGGTGTGTCTTGTATAAATAAATTTTCTGAAGATAAAATTATTGTGACTGTGGATGCAAAAGTCAGTCAAATGTCAAATAAAAATTTTGTCAAGCATATAATGCTTATTTCTCAACCATTTTGAACAGGAAACTAACTTGTAATTTACACTGTAAAAATAGAATTGTTAAAATAACAAATATATTGGTGAGTACAGTTTTCAAGGATTTAACAATTAGTTGGTTGTTCAGGATACATACATCTGACACCATAGCTACTTTGGTCTGATTATATTAAAATACGTAAAAGATGTATGTACCTATTATAATCAATTATCATGCCTAATATCTCACATCAGATGCACAAAGTAGGTTTGGCAACCTAAAATGGCTCAATTAAAATAAATATTCTACTTTATACATCTATTAGACGGCATAAGGATATTGAGATTACAATTATTCGATTATAGTTACAGTATATCCATAACAACCTACACGACCAATTAAATTACAACTACATGTACTAACCAATAAATTTGTTAATTTAACAATTTAATTTTTGCAGTGTAGGTAGAGCAATAGTTGCTCTTCCAAGATACCAGATTTCGTTGGCTATCTCTAAAACATCACTGAATAATGGGTATTTAAATAAAGTGATTCACAAAATTCTATTTGACAAATGACTGATTTTCACATCAAAAGTCACAATTATGTACATATTCCAAACTGATATTATTATTTGAATTTGACAAGCTTTGTGAGGGTGACCTGTAGGGTTATTGAGCTGTGCTTTCTGGCAATCTAATTCCAAGAGGAAGGATGAGATTCCAGCGAGGGGGACTGCCCCCCCCCCCCTAAATCAAACCCTGGTATAATTAACAAACATCCTGATAACTATTATTGGGATGAGCCCCTGTGAGTTGGTACTGAAATTTGTTCTATAATAGTTATGTACATGTAAATAATTACACAGTACATGTACAGATAAATATGAGTATATTAATCAAAGCAACCATATTTTTTGGTCAGACTCATTCGGTCTACTTTAGTGTAACTATAGGCTCAAGGCCAGACATTCGTGAGGAAGGACAGAACAACTGGACAAACTTAAGCCCAAAACTGGGTTTTTGCACCGATTTCTTGCAGACTAATAAGATTATTTCTATCATGTTATCCCATTAACTCTGCCAACTTACGTGTGGTATAATGGCTACCAAAAGTAGGTAGAATGACGGAGAGTGTGCAAGTAGAAAATAAGATAGAACAGAACATATTGTCAAAGAAGTTATTCAAAGTTTAGAATACAAGTCTTAGACCTGAGCAGGAAGCAGTCATTACAGGGTTTTTAGGCATGATGTGTTTATTTATTTGCTTGCCTTCTGGCTTTGGGAAACTGCTCTGCTACTACTGGTTACCATTAATATAATTATGATAAGTTATACCAGAGAGATACATTAGTAATAGTGGTGAGTGCACTGATGAACAATCAAACAAACACACAGCCATTTCAAATTTTCACACGTTACACGTTGAATAATTATAATAGTACGCATGGAAAGTCATGCGACTTCCTGTGACCGGTTTCCCCAGTTTTGGGTGTGAGTTTGTCCAGACGTTCTGGTTTTCCTTGAACGTCTGGCCTCGAGACTAGTGTAACTATAGCTATGTACTACATGATGGGGGAGTTTTAAAGGCAGCCATTGTCATGCATCATGCATAGCTGACACCACAGGGATAGTTGTAAGTTTGGCCCTACCCCCATTTTATGAAGAGCTGTCTCCTTTCTGATGTTTTGCTATACACATTAAAATTTCCTGAAGGTAAGTTTTCCAACTATAGTAACATTGATTATAGTAATCAATTTATTAATTTATTGTAGTGCTCATTTGAATTGAATTCTAACCTTTCTTGCTTGGAAAGAACTATCAGCTACGAGATTAGAACGACTGAGGGAGCGGGAGAAGGTTTTGTAGCAGACGTCAGAAGGTTGTGCAGACAATATGTTGTTCAATTCCAATTTTGAACCACCAGACTGTTGAGATGCATCGCTTGCAGTAGAGAGAACGCAGCAAGTAATGGACGCAACACGGTTTTGCCAGATGGGTGGAGTGAAATTATGCTAGGAATGTGCATGCGTGTGCTAAAATTATATTTGAGCTATTTTGCCACTGACTCAAAATGGCGGATTTACACGTTGTTGGATGACGTCACTAAACATTAATTAATTAAGCATCTACGGCAGACCTGAAACCAAGTCAATGTATATATACTGCATCTTTCCATCTCATACCCAACAGGGCAGATCATCTGGATGGACAGGTACTATAGGTATATATGCATTTCTGATGTCATCGTTTGATAGCATGGCTCCTTGGCCAATTCTGAGGACTATTCTCACCTCATGGTCCACTGACACATAAGTTAGAGATGACCACCACGTGGATATCCCACCATTCACACTATGTCCACAGACCTGGTTTGTGGGGGCTTGGGTATCACCCCAAATGGACTGACGTGATTACCGGAGAGTACCACATCAGGATTATTAACTACTGATAGTACATTTGACCGAGAAGACTTAAAGCCAATATGAAAACCGTTGGTAAGACCATCACATACATACTTCACAAAATCCTGATCTGGGTGGGATTTCAGCTCCTCTTGCCATTGGTGTCTTGTCATGGAGAGGAGGAATAACTCTGCCCAGCACCACTTTACTATCACATGGCAATATACATTTATCAAAATTTAGTAGGTGTTTTGTGTAGATGTACTCCCCATTCACTGCACTAGCATCATCATTATGATTTGACTCTTGAAGTAACAATTCTGAAGTGGACATAGGCATGAAGTGTACCATCAATATACTGCTAAAACTTTACCAATATGTATGTCATAATTAACCTTTATATGCATGTAAAATTAAATATTATTAATTTTATTCCCATAAGGCATGGTTATATACAACTAATCTACATGCCTAATACATAAATTTATAATAATTATTTTATTTATTTATTTATATTTATAATATTATATTGATTTATTTGTTTTATGATTTATTGTTTTAGTATGTGAATCGCTTTTTACACTCTAGCTATCACCGTTAATTCGAAGTATGCATAGTTGTTTAACGTATTTAGAATAAGAAGGGACAACAATGGGAGACCTGACACACTCCATCTTGGCATGTCCTGGATGTGAACCTAGTTGCCAGGCTTTTTAAATTGGCTGTAAGCAATTACTGTGTGTGTAGTTTATTTATTATTATCAGTGGTGAGAACAAAGTATGGAAAGACAGATAAGTTTCCTATCACAGTTGGATTACACCAGGGTTCAGCTTTGAGTCTGTTCCTCTTCGTCGTTGTGTTGGACAAGATTTAGAGGCGGCCTGCCCTGGGACCTGCTGTTTGCAGATGACCTGAAAACTGCTGTTTACAGATGACTTGGCAATAATAGCAGATAGTAAAGAGGAGTTTCAGAGAAAGTGGTTGAGCTGGTACTGAGGTGATGGTCAGCAGCAGAAGAGGGACAAAAGCGGACATCAAGGACAAGAATGACACTAGCCTGAACCAAGTGGACAAGTTCAAGTACCTGGGAGTTACTTTGAGTGAAAGAGGTGGAACAGAGGCAGCAGTAAAGGCCAGAGTAACAGCGGCATTGGCCAAGTGGAGGGAACTGTCAGGGGTCATCAACGACAGAAAGTTGCCAAGGAGATTGAAAGTTAAGATGTACCTTACGGTGATAAGATCTGTGTTACTGTATGAAGCTGAGACCTGGACAGTTGGCAAGAAAGAGGAAAGGATATTAGAGTCAACAAAGATGAGGATGCTAAGAAGGATAAAAGGAGTGACTTTGAGGGACAGACTAACAAGTGTTAACATTAGTAGAGAGCTGGGAGTGAATGACATCATAGAGAAAGCCAGAGAGATCAGACTATGGTGGTATGGCCACCTGACAAAAATGGATGACATAAACCCAGTGAAGGCAGTGCTTTAAGGTTGTAGTCTTTTCCGTGGGCGGATGCTACTCCAATCAGTTTCTAGTCTTGCAAGCTTCTTGCTGCATACAATCTGGTTCCATTCTGTATTTTTTGGAAGCCACACCCACCCGGGGGGTATAATGTTTGGGCCTAAATGTTTTCACTGATAGTTTATTTTCAGAAACAAACCTAAACACGCCCCACGGGTGGTGGAGGGGGCGGTGGGTGATAAACAATGGCGGGTAACTGTAGTTGCTCTCTGAGAAAGATCGGAGTTTGATAGTGCCTAGAAAGGTAGATTTTATGGTTTCAGGGAAAAGCTACAGAATTCAGCTTTCTTCAGCCTCTTGTAACTATAAAAGTAAAATGAATTTCCAGAAAACGGCTCTATTTGTTTTCTCTAAATGCATTGTACTTGGTGCACGCCATGATTGGTGGGCGTGGCTTTCTCCGTTTTGTACTTATTGCGATTACAAAAATGGACATTTTATATATGATTTATCAATTCCAGGACCCTATAAAGGTGATTAGAAGATATGAAGGTTGCCATTACACCAGGTTAGAGTCATATTATATAATACCGTATTTCCTTGAACAAGAGCCGCGGCTACTATTTCAACAGGCGACTCTCGAGGGGGAGGCTACTATTCGAGGGCGGTCATTATTCAAGGGCGGTTATTATATTATTATAAGTAATAAAAATTTATCATTATTGAATTAAAATTAATATTAACATGAAAGTAAAGCTCCTCTCTCAGTCCTCGTCTAGGTCCTCGTGTACTACAATTTCATTCTCCTCCAGTTCGTCCTCATCCTCTTCGTCTGCAAATGGATCTCCACTCTCCACTTGTTCACCTCGTTCAAGAACAGCTGTTTCCAACTCAATCTCGCGTCGTGCATCATGTGCTACTCCGTTCTCCTTCAAACAGCTTATCTCACTGTCCTCGGAGCCATCTGGATTTACTGTGATGCCACACACCCTGAAGGATTTGCGAACAACATCCTCACTAACAGCTTCCCAAGCTAGCTTAACCCACAGTAGTACTTGAAGCTTCGTAGGAGGACGCATATTTCCTGCTGGTGTGTATGTTTTTTCTCCTGTAGCCATCCACTCGTCGTATAGAACTCGGTAAGCCTCCTTGAACGGCTTGTTCCAACACATATCTGCTGGCTGAAGATGTTTAGTGAGGCCACCTGGAATAACACTGATGTCAGTGTTACATGATCTCTTTATGAGGTTACTGACAGGCTCCATAATGTGGCATTTGTATGAGTCCCACACAAGTAGACGTCTCTCGAATCCCAGTTGACCCCAGACTTTTGAGACCCACTCCATGGTTAGCTGTTCGTTCATCCAACCATTTCTATTTAGAAAAACCACAACCCCTTGAACCTGGTTGAGTTCAGGTATTGAGCGGACGCCTTTAAAGACAACAAATGGCTTCAGTTTCCTACCATCAGCCATAGCAGCCAAAGTAACTGTAAATCTAGATTTTTCATGCCCTGTTGTTCTGACAGGAACTGACCTTTCACCAACACGTGAGATTGTTGTTTCTCCCGGCATATCCAACCATAGAGGTGTCTCACCCATATTTCCTATTGCTGAAAGAGCATATGAATTTTTTCGAAATAATTTTCTGGTTGTTAGGACAAAACGAACAACCCTTGGAACTAAGTCTGGTGGTAGCCTTTGACTGACAGTTGTTCTACGCCGAAGTGTGAAAGTTTTTCTTTTCAGAAAGTTTTCTAACCATCCTCTGCTAGCTGTGAAATCATGGGATCTATCACTTGACTGGAAAATTTCCATAGCTTTTCTTTGAATGCTGATCCTTGTTACCCGAAGATTTCCAGCACGAAGATGTTCGATCCATTCCTCCAACTTTTCTTTTATCTCTGGAATCAAAGGCTTCTTCCCTCCTCCTTCAAGTCGTTTCTTCTTTGGTGGCAATGCAATAAGTTGCTGTTTTTTCTTTCTCCACTCTCTCACCTGTTTTTCATTAACCCCATATTTCCTCCCTGCTTCTCTGTTAGACTCTTTCTCTGCATACTCTACTACTTTTAACTTAAAACTTGCTTCATGAGATCGTTTTCTTCCACCTTCTCCACTCATTTCTAGTTCTTATTCTGATATTTGACAATACTATTCAAACCAATAAAATTTTATTGTTACAAAGTGTGAAAATAATGTAAAACAATATTAGAAATATATTTGTAAATTACGGCACAGTTAACAGTACAAAGTAAAAGGGATATATAAATATGTTCATTACTCACTCAACACCTTTTAGACAAAAAGAAATGCAGTGGACAAAAACAAGTGTTGTGCGGGGTCATCATGTATACAAGACCGTCTGGACTCCATCTGTAGGTGAAACACTCACAGTGAAAGCTGAAGATGGCAACAATCATGATAAACATGCTGTAGCTGTTATGAAGGAGGACACTATCGTCGGGCACATCCCTCGAGAATTCTCACGGATCTCGTGGTACTTTCTCCACAGAGGCGGATTTATATCCGTAGAAATAATTGGGAAGAGAGTGTTTGGGAAAGGTCTGGAGGTTCCCTGTATCTACACCTTCAAAGGACAGAGGAAACTCATAGAAAAACTACAAAAAGTGCTGACTCTGTGACTCGTGTTAATAATTTTCTGTTTAATTAATTATCATTAATCATGAATAATATTATATGCGGCGTTTATTCAAGGGCGGCTACTATATCAACTTGCCTGTGTTGGAGAGGAGGCTACTATTCAAGGGCGGAGCATTTATTCAAGGGCGGCTCTTATTCAAGGAAATACGGTATTCTATTTTGAAACTGATTGGAGTCGCATCCGCCCACTCCCTAGTACCACCTTAATTTAATGTATAAATTATAGTTATGTAGATATACCTGTAGTCTTCCTTTTGAATTCTTGATCTGTTGGTAGAAAGTTGATGAAGGGCTCTCTGTCTGTCTGTTTCAAGCTTAGGACTGGATGCGATCTCGTAAATGAAAGTCACAGTCGAATAGCGCACTATCACTTTCAATGTTGCAATTTTACAACATCCTGTCAGATAGGAAGTACCACACCTACTTATTATATTGCTAAATTTCACTGCAATGACTGGGTCTTGGATGTAACACACCCCAATTTACTGTAGATTACGACAGTATACCAATGTGGTGGCGGCCTTTCGGCATCTATTTTCAAAACGCCCACACTTTGTTGCATATGGTCTAGCGGTGCTTTGATTCAAGTGTCCGCCCTTTGATGCTACTTTGAAGTTAGCTTATTAAAGTAAAAAAAAAAAAAAAGTGAAAGGAGAGTAGAACGTTATGTGGATGTTTGTGTGATGTATAGACTTGGTTTCTAGTAGTCAGGCGGAGCTTGACCCTTGCTAGAGGAGGATGGTCAGGACCAGAGCATACACGCCTGACTAGGTTTCCAGCTGGTTCTGGCGAGAAAGAAAGGGATGTTGGGAGAATAAGTGACAAATAGCGTTCGCGTGCAGACTTGAGTGGATGCTGTGCTTGCAGTAATTGGTAAGCAAGGTTGAGGTGAGTGTAGATTGCTCCAGAAGTTGGAGAAAGTTGCAAATTGCCTGCATTCAGTTGCAACGAAGGTTTTGATTTTTAATGATATGCTGAGCCACACCTCGCAATCAGCATTGCATATTACATCATGGTAGGTATGGTTGGAATTATTAATTCATTACAAAAGCCCCCGGGTTAAGAAACTGTAAGTGCTATACTAAGCAAGGCCCGCGTACATAAATTATTGCATACTGAGAAGGAAGTAGCAAAAGTACAGCATACTGCAGGTACCACATCCCAAATTACTATAATTATACATGTTATATGATAATATACGTATGTTTGTCACATGTGTACATTTTGTATGTGTTGTATACGAAGTTAAGGGAGTTGTATGTGTCAAACTAGAATCAGTCATTTAATGCATATGGGTAGAATGTGTGCTCATGCTCTACGGGAAGAAAGCTGTTTTTATTAGCATAGGTAGAAGCACGAACTAATAGCTGTTCTACTTCAAATTCTATTAGTAATAGTTAAAGCACCATTCGAGTGCAGTACAGGAATTACAGCACGAGAGGTGTGGTCGAGAAAGCCATACAGCACGAGGCGGAGCCGAGTGCTGTATGGCTTTCGAGACCACAACTCAAGGTGTCAGGTACACTGGAAAGGTATTTATTATTCAATGATACCTTTTACTACCAATTTTTTGAAGGCCTCTAAATGGGCTGATATTGGTCTATGTTAACAGTTAATTAACTAAAAATGGGGTGGGTAGTATCAAAAAACATTTACTGAAAAACTAAATTATAATGCTACATGTAGTAGTGATGGGCAATATTAAAAATTTCAAAACGATACAATATTGATCAATACGTATCGATATAAAATCTGATACGATATGCAAACCACACCCATTAAATAGTATTTTAACTTTAATAAACACACTTTTTTCATACTTCTTAAAAAACAAAAACATGTTCACATTTTTAGGTTTAAGTCTGTTTCGTTTTGCTGATAGCAACTCTCCTGTCTTATTAAAAAGCCTCTCAAAAGGAACTGACGTTGCAACATTAGAAGTTTCATGTACGGTTGCATGACTGCAACAATTTTATTTTTATTCCTGATTATTATTAATTATTATTAAAATCAGTTATTTAACATTATTAGGTGGGCGTGGTTATTGTATCGAATGATAGCTTTGGAATATCGAGGTTCAATATTTATCGATACCGTTTATATCAATTATATCTATAGTTATATCAATATATCGCCCATCAGAATAGGACCTCTCTGTAAATCATACAGCAGTACATTGAACGTACATGTACATCCTGTCTTTATCAGTGCTACTGTAATTGGTTCTAAAATGCTAATAATAATAATAATAATACTTAGTTTAGTTAACCATAACTTGTATAACTAAAACCAATGTGATGTTTAGTTAACCTAAATTATAGGTCTCCTGTAATAACTAAAAAGAAAATTGTGCACTATAAATATAACTAAAAGTGGTCATTATTGTCAAACTAAAATTACACTAGTACATAGATCTAGTATGTAGTATACTACAAACAGCTGAATGACACACACAATGTCTTTACTTAGAGATTTTATTGATATTCCAATAAATCAATAGTTACTTTAGATATGTATGAAGTACTGGTATTGAACAATGGAGTATTTTGATATCAGTATCACCAATAATATTACTAATTGAATATGACACCAAATGTAACAATAATTATATTTCATTCATAATGTTATTATACTATACTACTATTTACATTAATTTTTAAAAATGACAGAACATGTAGAGATATATATCAAAACTGAAAAAGCATAGAAACAAGATTGGGATGGTAGCTACTTTAGCAACTAAATTAAATTAAACTACCCACTTCCACATAACAAACCTACATAAGTATCACTTCTTTGTGTTTTGTTCTTATACTCTAGATTTGTTATTTATTTTTCTTGTTTACCTGTATTTTTAGTTTGAAATATCAGCTGTAGTAATACTATTACAAATAATATCTGTAATAGTAAAATATTTGTAATAGGAATACTAGTTGTAATTTTAGTAACACGATTTTAGGCTTATAGATTAGTTTGTAAAAATTCACAACACCTTACTAAAAGTAGTTGTACAGCTCCACAGTAAAGACAGGAAATACTTCAGTTATGAATATAATTAAATTGATTATACAGTAAACCCACAACACTATCACATGGTGTCAACTATAAAACGGACACTGAAATTGTTGAGCATGGTAGTCAGTGAAAATGCATTAATTATTGAATTTGTGAAGGCCTCCAAGGCCAATATAATTGACTTAGGGTTTGATTGGTGGGCAAACACTTTGCTATATGTATATGTACATACATGCAACACTCTCACAAGTGTGAACCATCAAAGTGACGTTAGAGAGATTCATGTATGATAATTCAACTGTATTCATTCACAGATATTTGATACTACTCTAGTCAAATAGCCACCACTAGTGATGTCATCCCGCTCATCTTTAACGATGCCAGAAATATTTATTTCAGTATGATACAGAGAGTTTGGAATGAGTATATTAATTAACAGTATTAAGTACTACTGGAATGTACATTGTGGCTGCTTGTTTGTTAATTGTGTTTTACACCTTTTGCTAGCATGCTAGGTACATGAATTTTCATGTACATATGCTAACATATGCTATATACCACTGAGTCATTTCTATGATTGTTTCCACAAGGTTTAATGTATATTATATTCTGTCACGTAGGCATGGTGAAAGATGGAATTGAATATTTTGTTATTGACAATGCATTACTAGTTTACTAATAAATGAATGACACCAAATTTCATAATGTATAATAGTGTTACTACTAATAGCTGTTCATATTCATGATGACCTCAAAATGATGATGACTTTATATATAATATAATGTATAGTTTAATGTCATAAAATTAATACATGATTATACTGTAACTCAATAATGAAACAATGGATTGAAAATTGACATACACAGAAAAATAATGGGAAGGACTATTATATGAAAATGGTGAAGGAAGAAAGATTGTTGGACATTCCAAACTAAAGTTATGAACATTTTTCTAAGGTCATGGTGAAGACCATCAGTGTTAGTTAGTGGCAATAATGACCATTTTTAGTTGTAATTTTAGTTAATTAACTGAAACAATTTTAGGGTTACTACAAAAGAGTTTAGTTTAGTTAACTAGCTAAAAGTGTCCATTATTAGACAATTTTTCTTTTAGTTAGTTTAGTTATTACAGTAAACTTGTAATTCAGTTATAGTTTAGTTAACAAAAAGTCATTCTTAGGATTTTAGTTATAGTTAACTAATTTACTGTATGGACGTGTTGGCTAGCTATATCAATGTTGTAATATATTTAATCATTCAAAGATGTAATATATATACAGTAACAATCTTGAGGTAATTACAATTTCTTTGTTATCAGCATGATAAATATTAAATACAATTAACTTATTAATATTTTAAACAAGTGTATATAGAGAAAAAAACATCTCTATATTTGCTTTGTGATGACTATGTATTAAGCATTGCTGATGGCACTAGTGTCTCTACCTTTCTGTGTACTCCTGGGGCCTGAAGACGTAAGTGTAAGCCTAATTGCAGTCTAAATACACAGATGTCTGATGAACTGACTGAGGTACTCCTTCAAGGTTCTAAATGATGACTTCCTCGTGTCTGAAACTCAACAACTTATCATACTTACTTGTTAAACATTCTTGCATAATATCTATACTGTTTCTCTGCTATATACAACAGTTATTAGCAGTTTTACATCCTTTCTGAATCTTCCTGGCTGGTCTGTAGCTGAAACGCGCGTTCTTTTACGCGCCACGCCCATTAATTGACCGAGCCCCCGGGAATGACGCAACTTATATTATATACATTAAACCCCGTGGAAAGCAATTATAGGGATGGCCCTACGGGCCATAAAAAGTATTAATCATGGTGATGACAGGAAATAACAATTAAATTGAGTATACAGTAAACCCACAACACTGTCACAAGGTGTCAACTATATAAGGAACAGAGGTGTTAAATGTGATACCTGATTACCTAGATTGTTGTATAAATTCTGCAAATTTTTGAAGGCCTCTAAATGGGCTGAATATTAACATTTAATTAACTAAAGTTGGGGTGGATAGTACAACAAACATTAACTGGAGAAAGTACTAATAGCAAATAGAAACATATATATAGAGAGAGAGAAGTTTTACTAGGAAGAAACTCTATACCATATTAGCTATTACCCAAGCGTTGGGTAATGAGGAATGACGCCTCCTAGCTTAAAGGGTCCACTTTGGAAATTGTGGTCTTTCCGGTCGATTCGTGGGACTTACCACTCTGCGGATTCTGATGGCACTTTAGGTAGGGGGGTATAATAGAACTTCGGTTCCCCACAACTTTTTGGACTACTGTCTTATATACACACTTGTGTGTATATATGTTGTGGTTTGTCATTCCCACCAAATAGTCCCAATTTGACTATTTGTTCGCATGCTTTTTGGGTTTTGACATCCCACATCTTCTTTCATTTTTATTGAAAGTGTTTTTTTATTATTCTTGTTTCCATTGTTTTTTTTTTCTAAATGGTGTGAATGTTTTTTTGTAGATTGCAGAAATACTATATATCATTATGAAATCATACAATCATAAATGCATTAAAATTTGTTCATCAATAAAAGTCAGTATTTTGTATTTATGCTCATTCTCTTTCACTTACAGATAATGTATATTCTCTATTTCACTTACAGCACTGTCTGCCATCCTAAAAGAAGTAGTGTCAGTCACTGTGTCAACCATTCAGTATTCCAATGGTTATCATAGTATATAATATTATTATACAATGGCTTTAATATTAACAATTATTATATAAGTTGCGCACTTCCACCTTTTTAGCTTCCATGTTCCGAGTACACGAATGTCCATGCGTAAAATTCCACTTAGGAAAATGACATCCAATTCGAGATCAAATCTTTGTAGTCGTCGAAACTGTCTTCTTTCATAGTATCTGCAGATATCATCTCAATACATGTAGACCAGAATTTTACTATAAATGCGACTGGAATGGTGCTAGAATCATTGTGATATTTCAACAAACAAAAAATAGATTTGTCTGAAAAAAATAAAATAAAATAATAAGATTTTGCCAATTTTGCCACTCGCCGGTTCTCTACCTTAACGACAATCTTTGGTCATCTAGAAGATGTTGGTAGTCATAAAAACACTAAATATGAATAGGTATGTGTGTATTAAAACCTATTTGTATATATTACCAGAGATTTCAGGTCATCACTTGAATTTGAAACGTATGGGCGGCCATTCTTTTTCCATGCCATCCCTATTTGCTATTTGTAGTACAAAGTTGTGGAATTTGTCAACAAATAACTTTGTTCTCCACAGACAATCATAATATTTATTAACAATACAGCATTGAAACTACTGTAACCAAATAAGGATTAAAATAACCAGTTCATTTTTACAGTATTCATATTTTTGTTCTTACTGACAGTGTAATGGCAAGTTATATTGCTGGGGAGTATGAAATACCTGTTGCACTAAATCAGGTATATGAAGACATGTCAGATATGATTGTGTATGATGAACTAAATAAATTTGTAAAAACAGAAATAGCTAATAAACCTGGAAGTCGAAATGAGAACCTTTCAGACAACTTAGAGATCGAAGATAATCCTTCATATATAACAAGCACATTGCTAAATGTGAGGAGGCTTGTTAGAGTAGATGATAGTGGGTGTAATGAGTCATTGACTACTAATCCTAATCTCTGTTATGAAATTGTACATGAAAGACAATCAAGAAAACAGCCAATTCTAACAGATACAGCAATATCAAGTCTAGACCATCAGGAGAATGATAACATCAAGATGGAACAGAATTCCTTCGGCGCTGTGTGTTTATAGAGAAGACAAATAAATTTTAAAAGATCGAGACAAAAGAAAGTATTTGTTGCAATAGCTTTTTGTATCCTCTTTATTCTAATGTCTTCTGTTGCAATGATTTTTACTGTCATAGGATTGTGGGTAGAAAAATCTGAAACGATTAGACATAGTAATAACTTATCTGAATCACACACTACGTAAATATCAAGGCAATAATAGCTCTGGTCTCAATCCCAACTGATAACTTTACCTTATACACTTACGTACTGATAAAAATATTTGTTGCAGCTTGTTACATCTCTTTTTATCTGCATGCAGGCTTAGATAGTATAACTTACTAATGTCTTCTGAGTGTAAACTCTTTTGTGATAACATGCATGAGAAATAAAATCATCTGTATTCTTAGAAGTAGCAGTATGATATTGTTATCCTTGTTTATTTTTCTATTTGCATAATTATGACATTGTATACTTTCTGTATCACCTATTGCTTACTTTATATTACATGTAAATACAATATTACCTATGTGTATGTAATATAACTTGTTTATCCATATTGTAGTGTTATATGTCTGTTCACAAGCACTTGTTATAATGTCCTAAATGTCTTCCTATTGTATAGCATTAACAGACCTTTCTTCTTTGAAAATAAACATTTAATTTGTAAAATACACTAAACATGATTAATGTGTGACTCCACAAGTTATTATTTAACTAGTTTTATTGATAGCTAAAGAAAAGCATTCGAATTTGGGAGCAAAAATGGACATCTTAAACATCTTTTCATTTTAATTCAGACAACACTCACCAATTTCTGTTCCATATCAATTAAGGTGGTACTAGGGAGTGGGCGGATGAGACTCCAATAAGTTTCAAAATATAATATGATAAGATATGACTCTAATTTTATGTAATACCAACTTTCATATGTTCTGATTAATTCTTTTTCATCCTGAAAGTAAGGAAATGTAGTTATAATCTCTATTATTCCGTAGAAAGTAGATTGCTGGAATAATCATAGATATATACTATCTATGATTATTCTAATCGCCAATAAGTACAAACCACGAAAGCCATGCCCACCAAACATGACGTGCACCAAGTACAATGCAAACAAATGAAGCTTGTTTTCTGAAAATTCATTTTAGTTTTATAGTTACAAGGGGCTGAATAAAGCTGAATTCTGTAGCTTGTAAATGAACCATAAAATTTACCTTTCTAGTTAATATACAGACTATTCTCTAATAATATATTCTGCCAAGCATAATTCTACAATTGACATCACATTTAGAATAACATATTTCTTGTTTGACAAATAACAAACATAATGAACTACTAGTGTCAAGGCCCATACTAGTCTTGTTTGTGGAGTGGTTGTATAGCTAGCTAATCAAATTGGTGAATAAATCACGTTTTATTGAATATACAATTTGAGTGATGTGCCGTTAACTTTTAAGTAAACTTCTCTGATAATCTTCAAGTACAATAACTCCTTTGTTGTACATGTGTGGGTATAGCTACTATATTAATGAATATGAATGTAAAAGATGGTGGCAAACTGTCTGATAGCTGGGTATAATTGCAAATACACACACACACACATACACACACAATATATAATTATCAGAGAGTACGGTAGTACTCTCTATCACTTTCAGTTTTTTAGTGTTGTAATTTTACAACATCCTGTCAGATAGGAAGTACCACACCTACTTATTACATTGCTAAATTTCACTGCAATGGCTGGGTCTTGGATGTACCACACCCCAAATTACTGTAGATTACAAGAGTATACCAATGTGGTGGCGGCATGTCGGCATTCTATTGTTCAGAACGCCTACGCTTCGTTGGATGTGGTCTAGCGGTGCTTTGATTCAAGTGTCCGCCCTTTGATGTTACTTTGAAGTTAGCTTAGAGTACTTAAAAAAAAAAAAAAAGTGAAAGGAGAGGAGAGTAGAACGTTATGTTGATGTTTGTGTGATGTATAGACTTGGGTTTCTAGCTGGTTCTAGCGAGAGAGAAAGGGATGTTGGGAGAATAAGTGACAAATAGCGTTCGTGTGCAGACTTGAGTAGATGCTGTGCTTGCAGTAATTGGTAAGCAAGGTTGAGGTGAGTGTTAGATTGCTCCAGAAGTTGGAGAAAGTTGCAAATTGCCTGTATTCATTTGCAACGAAGGTTTTGATTTTAATGAGATGCTGAGCCACACCTCGCAATCAGTATATTACATCCATGGTAGGTGTGGTTGGAATTATTATTAAAATTAATTCATTCTTTTTTCAAAAGCCCCCGGGTTACGAAACTGTAAGTGCTATGTAGGGATGGCACGGAAAAAAAATGGACGCCTATACATTTCAATTGCAAGTGATGAGCTGAAATCTCTGCTAAAATTATAGAACAAGTTTTAATACACACATATTTTTGATATCTAGTGTTCTTATGACTAACGACATCTTCTAGACAGCTGGAGATCATCTTTAAGGTAGAGAACCGGCAGGTAGCAAAACTGGCAAAATGTTCATAATTTATTATTTTCCAGACAAATCATTTGTTGAACTATCACAATGATTCTATCACCATTCCAATCGCATTCGTTGTAAAATTCTGATGTACAAGTATTGAGATGATATCTTCAGATGCTATGAAAGAAGACAGTCTCAACGACTACAAAGATTTGATCTCAAATTGGACGCCATTTTCCTAAAAGGAATATCATTACGCATGCGCATTTGTGTACTCGGAACATGGAAGCTGAAAAAGTGGAAGTGCTTGTTGCATAAGCATAGCGATAACATTTGTGAGCAAACACATTTTTATAATAATGAATATAATAATTATTAATATTAAAGCCATTGTATAACACAGTGACTGACAGAATTATGCCAGGTCTGATGGCAGACAGTGCTGTAAGTGAAATAGAGAATATACATCATCTGTAAATGAAAGAGAATGATAATCAATACATAAATACAAAAGACTGACTATTATTGATAAACAAATTTTAATGCATTTTTGATTGTATGATTTTATAATGATATATAGTATTTCTTCAAGTCAATTTACAAAAAAATATTCACACCATTCAGAAAAAAAACAATGGAAACAAGAATAATAAAAAACATTTCAATAAAAATGAAAGAAGATGTAGGGATGTCAAAACCCAAAAGGAATGCAAACAAGGTTGGGAAGCTAACATAGGACCCAAAATCACTTCCATATAACCCTACATAAGTGCAACTCTTTGTATTTTGTTTTATAGCAGAGTGTAAGTACTTATGTAGGGTTATATGGAAGTGATTTTGGGTCCTATGTTAGCTTCCCAACCTTGTTTGCATGCTTTTTGGGTTTTGACATCCTTTCACTTTTATTGAAAATGTTTTTTATTATTCTTATAACATAATAATACACATGTATATATACACATACATCGAACCAATGGGAAAGCAATCATAGGGAAGCCATAAAAAGCACAATTGCAATTGCATACATGTACTGATTACAGCTGGGAATAGATAATTATATGTACTAATAATAAATACTTCATTACAATCAACAGTGCAAATTCCCCCCAGAAACCGCAGAACATGAAGTATACAGTCATAACAAGTGTATATAGAGAAAAAAACATCCCTATGATTGCTTTACAAATTTAAGTGAAGATATGACTGCTTTGTGGTGTGCAAGACAACAGCTTATTATAGTTATTATTTTGATTATCTACTCTCCTGACCTTTCAAAGGACCTTGTAGAACTTTAGGAATATATTTCAGGCAGAATAGCTAGCTATTAGTTCCAGTTTCTACGTAAGTTCAACAGCTTTCTTTCTGCTGGTGTGTAGAGCTTGATCGCGCGTTCGTTTACGCACCACGCCCATTAATTGACCGAGCCCCCGGGAATGACGCAACTTCCTTAACTACGTATACAACGCATAGTCGCGCAAGTGACACAAACATATATATATATATATATATATATATATATACATTAAACCCCGTGGAAAGCAATTATAGGGATGGCCCTACGGGCCATAATAATAAGTTATAATAATATACATGTACATATATGTTTGTGTTAGTCTCTATATAGTAATATGGGATGTGGTACCTGCAGTATTCTGTACTTTGGCTATATATTATTATTATTATTATTTTGGGGTGTGGCTATAATGGGCGGAGATTTTCCGTTTCATATCTCCATAGATAATAAAGTAAAGGGATTGGCCTATAGACCGTTTCATTTAAGAGAGCAAGTTATGCAATTATTATAAATGAACCCTCACGTCACTTCCGGGGTACGTTTCTGCGCCATCTTGTTTCCGTTTTGCATTGAAGTCAATGGAAATATAGTCTACATTCTTGCAGTTATAATTCAGCAGTAAAACCGAATATCCTAATAAAACGAACGTCAGTGAAAATTTCATTTTTGGGCTACAGAACAGTGAAGGTCTGGTGTGAAAAACGTGTTTTTTGTGCGAGATATCATTCTGCAAAGATTAATTAATATTTTAGTGAGGTGAGCAGAAAATTTAGACATAAACATGTATAATAATACAATGCATCTTAGGGTAGTTAGTAAGAATAAAATAAATAGTTAGTCCTACAATTTTATGCCTCAGGATGGCAGAAATTCAAGGGAATGATGATCAAGGCACAGGTTTGTTGCCATCCTTGGTGTTAACAGAAGAGGATATTCCTGGAGCAGCCTTAAATGAACCTTTGCAAAAGCATACAATGCCTGCATTAAGATGGTGGCTCCTCTGTCATGGCATTCAAGTACCAACTTCATGCAAGAAGCCTAATCTGATTGAAAAGTTAGCTGTTACATAGTGTATACATGTATTTGTAATTATGTATCAAGTACATATGTATACATATATCATACCATATCATAAAATATATACATTTTACTACTTAATTTTTATTTTTAGTGTGTAATCTTTCAAATTTTTAGTTCTCTCACTTTTATTTGTGTAGGATCAGAGAGGCAAAGAAAGCTAGCACTGCTGTGATAGATGTAGATGGATCATACCTTTTTCGAAAGTATGAACAATGTGGAGATTCCAATATGTTGCCTGTTCCAAATGCACCCCTTGCTGGATGGGATATTGTGAGTCAAGAAAATTACAGTAATATTGCCAAAAATATTCCAACTGTTACACATGGTAAGAGTCGAGTAGTATTTGGTACAAATTTGTCATTACTTATCACTACTTTGTGTCATTTAGGCTTGCTGTATACTTACCTGGCTGAAGGCACAGGTAACAGTAGTGATAAGGGAGGAGCGTTTAGAGCTTTACAACGTGGATTTGTTCACTGGTCTTCAGGACGACTTCAACACCTAGAAGTCAACTACAAAAATCCATTGTACTGTCATGTTAGGTGCCAGATGACTCCATCAATGAAACTTGGACAGTATTCAGTATATGTATTACTTAGTCGTGATGGACCCTTTGCATCCATTCAATGTGCCTCGTGTCAATGTGCTGCTGGGTAAGTTATATACCATCACTAAAATCTTTTAAAAAGTGACTGTTGTTTTTTATCTTTACAGAAAATCAGGCTCATGTACACATGTGTCTGCCTTACTTCATGCATTGGTGGCAATGTGCTCAAGTGGCTTCTATGGTAGTACATCCAGCACAAGCCAACAAGAAGGAGAACCATTACCCATTACATCATTTGCCTGTCAATGGAGACCTCCTTGTAAACGTAAGCAGAGTACCATGCAAATGTCAGAGGCAACATTTCAGAAACATGTATATGGTCATGAGCGGAAACGACAACATAAATCTTTAGAAGACTTTGACCCTAGGCCACCTGAGTACAAGAAAACTGGTGAAAGCAGGCTAACAAATCTTTTAGAAAAGGTACGTGGGAAGGGTTTATGTGTGTCTCTGTTATTTGATACTACATATCAGACATCAGAAAGTACTAGCAATATTAGTAAGCCACCTGAACTCCCCACAAAACAAGAGTTACAAAAAAATGTTTCAGAATTTAAAAAATCCCTTGAATTACCAGAAATAGAGATGAGACATATTGAGCAGAGCACTCGAGATCAAAGTCAGTCACCTTTGTGGTACACTGTTCGTAGGTACCGGCTTACCGCTTCTTACTTTGGTGAAGTCTGTCATAGGCTACCTACCACATCACCTCATTCACTTGTCCTTAGAATTCTAGGTGCTAAGCAGTTTCAGTCAGCAGCTACTGAGTGGGGAAGAAGGAATGAAGAACTGGCATTGAAGCAATACCAACAACAACAATATGATTTAGGCAATGAAAGTTTTTATTACTGTCAGTCAGGCTTTGTAATATGTAAAGAATATCCCTTCCTTGGGGCTTCTCCTGATGCTGTAGTTTATGACCCAACTTTTCGGGATTCCTTTGGTCTAGCAGAAGTCAAATGTCCATATTCTAGCAAGCATCTTACACCAAGCCAAGCATGTGAAAAAAAGACTTTTGTTCAGAGTTGAAAGAGGTAGATGGCAATCAGCTTGTACAACTTAAGCGCAATCATAAGTACTTTTTTCAAATCCAAGGCCAGATGGCAGTCACTGGGAGAAGCTGGTGTGACTTTATTATTTATACTGAAAAAGGTTTGGCCGTTGAAAGGATTCTCTTTGATGATGAACTGTGGAAAACTGAAATGCTTCCAAAACTTATTGACTTCTTCGACAACTGTTTAGCACCTGAAATAGTCAGTCCTGTCCATGTCCTAGGAATGCCAGTCCGTGACCTCCGTAAGATGTGAAAATATTTCCTGTTAGTAATTTGAATATTCTGTTAAATGTGTTAATCCAGTTAACAGTTCACTTGGTAATTATTAATCATTGTTCATTCATGTAATTATTTAGAATTATTATTAGTATTACTTGATTTTTTTTTTTATTACAATCTTTTTATTATGATTGATCACTTTGAATATTATAAGAGAGGAAAGTGTATAACAAATTTTATGAACAATGTGAAATATATATACAATTACACGTAGTAATCATAACTCCTCTTCACTCTCTTCAGTATCAGCATCATAGTCACTTTCATATAAGGACTCAAAGTAATTAACAACTACATCCTCATCAGATTGGTCATTATCAGACAGGGGAACAACAGCGGGGTGGAAATTTGTAAGCCAAGCACATACACAGACAATTTGGTTGGAAAGTCTGGCCATGGACAAAGGCAAAGTGCTTGTAAGAATAGAAAAGTTCTTGATTCGTCCTATGACACGTTCTACATGAATTCGTAATGAAGCTATTTGTCTTCCTTTTTGCACTTCTTCAGCTGGAAGTTGATCTCTCCCTTCCATAAAGGGAGGAATGTTAAGTGTTATTCCTAATGGATGTAAATCTCTTTGAATGGTGAATCCACGGTCTGCCATAACAGACACACCTGACTTGCCTTCCAGTTGTTGAAGGAATCCAGATACCCGAGTTAACTCAACATCTGAAATTGACCCTACATAAAGTGATGACACATATGAAATGCTTCCATTTGGAGTACAACCAACTAAAAATTTAGCGGTATTGTGATGCTTGTAGTTGCTCCATGTTGATGACTGTAAGTGCAAGTCAGATGGTACCTCTAAGAATATTTCACTAGCATCTATAATAACAAATGTTTTTGCATATTTGCTTCGAAATGCCACAGGAAGAGTAGCTACCACCTGTTCAACAGAAGGAATCCAGTTAATCTCCTTTAGATGGTGATATAGAAAGCAGATCCATGTTGTAATATATCTGGATACAAGCCCTGTTGATATACCAAATCTATATGCGAGATCTTTGATCCGAAGGTTCAGACGGAGCTTTATAAGAGTTAGAAAGAACTGATTAATTGGATCAAGTTTTTTCCTCCTTCTCTTGGTAGTCTTGGTGTTAGAACTCCCCCAGTAGTTCAGATTATGAACGGATGGACCAAGAAATTCAAAAAAAAGAAGCAAAACTTCATAGGATGTGAATCCAGTATAGAACTTTATAAGTTTGTCATCACTTGCTACATCTTCTAACCTGAAAAATGAAGATTTAGTGGAGGAGATTTCAGATTTTAGTTTCCGATTATTTACTTCAAGTTGATGATTCTCTGCTCGTAGTGCCTCAATATGTGAATTCATCAAAACTAAATTTGTTGAATGATCAGATGTGTTTTCTTCATCTGGCAAATCATGTATACTATAGTCACTAAATAGAGGTTCTCCTACAGATACTGATAATACTTCAGACATTCTATCAGATTCATCTGTAGTGTCACTTGGTGCAGGTGTAACTGTGCGAGAACGGCTGCTAGAAACACGTTCACTTACAATGACAGGTCGCTTTGGAGGTGGAGTTGGTGATGTTTTCTGTCGTTTAAGTGATCTCTGACCTCTACTTAACTGCAGTTTTTTTGGTGAAGCAAAGCGATTACCCAAGCAAAGGGAGGGAGCACTACTAGTATCTCCATATAAAAAATGCACACTACAGATTCTAGTATGTTCATGAATGTCACCTTCGTTCAAATTCACTGCCTTCAGCCACTGTGATTTCTTACTTGGATCAGTTGGGAAGCGATGCATAGAAATGGTCTTTCCTTTAGCTTTAATTTTTCCACAAACTATACATGAGTTTGGCATCTTCACACTATGATAAAAATATTCCATTAGGTATATTTATTTATATTATATATATATATATATATATATATATATACACATAATTATTGTGTGCATGTGTGTTGTCTAACTAATCCAGTATACCCCAAGATGCATTGTATTATTATACATGTTTATGTCTAAATTTTCTGCTCACCTCACTAAAATATTAATTAATCTTTGCAGAATGATATCTCGCACAAAAAACACGTTTTTCACACCAGACCTTCACTGTTCTGTAGCCCAAAAATGAAATTTTCACTGACGTTCGTTTTATTAGGATATTCGGTTTTACTGCTGAATTATAACTGCAAGAGTGTAGACTATATTTCCATTGACTTCAATGCAAAACGAAAACAAGATGGCGCAGAAACGTACCCCGGAAGTGACGTAAGGGTTCATTTATAATAATTGCATAACTTGCTCTCTTAAATGAAACGGTCTATTGGAAACGCATGATGGGCATGGCTTATTATAGTACAATTTCTATTGTGTCCCTAGAGCAGTGCCTCCATACATAGGGAAAATTCCCTAGATTTAGGGAGGAATTTTGTTATTTAGGGTCAAGGGGGGGAATTTTATAAATGATTGATATCCAGGGAATTTTTGACTCAAAACTGATTTAAGTGTATTCACACCTAGAAAATTATATATCTTATAACACTGATAACAGCAAAGTGATCATAATAGTCACAGTAAGTCACTGCAAACAATATATGTCACATCAGCATGCACCCAATCATGAATTATAATCTACAGTAACCCTGTAACAGCAATGACTGCAATGTATTAAATGTAACAAGTATCAGCTGCAACCTGCACTCTTTTAACTAAGCAAAGCTTATACCATCCAGTTTAGGTTTAGGTTTATTTATTAATGGACCAATCAGCTAAGAGCTGCTTTTAAATGGTACATATGACACATATAGTTATTACAATACATAAAAAATAAAAGAAAGAAGAAAAAGAAACTGTGTTTTTTTTGTTTTTTTTTGTTACAAATATACAAATAAGGAAACAAAGAACTTAAAAAAATACAATCCACATACAATTTCAAGACAATATAAGAAACTCTTTACACTTAGTGTTACATTACATGCAGACCTTACATGATCTCGTAGTGAGTTCCATATGAGAACACCCTGATAAGCAAAAGATCGTTTCAGGATGTTTGTTCTTGGACGAGGAACATTTAGTCCACGGCAGTTCCTTGTTTCGTGTTGATGTATTCGGCTGGTTGATACAAATATTTCATTGAGGTAAGAAGGGGGGTAACCTCTAACACATTTATAAACCCATATACCCAAATGATAATCTCTCCTCTCACCCAGGGTCGTCCACCCCAGTTGCCTTCTCAACTGTGTGGCTGATGACTTTGTAAGGTGCCCCTAAGACAGCTCTTGCAGCATTATTGTGCCATTATTGTGGATGCAGACTTTGTACATCCATGCCATACAACATCACAATAATCCAAGGCTGGTAGGACCACTCCTCTGTAAAGTTTGTCAATAGTCTCAAAAGGCACTATATGGCTAAGTCTTCTTAACATTTTTACTGTTTTACTAGTCTTTTGTCTTAACTGAAGAAGATAGTCATTCCAGGAGAGGTGACTATCAAGTAGCACACCAAGGTATTGCACATAAGTTACCTGCTGTAGAAGTTTACCCTCAAAGACAATATTTAGCTTTGGTGATTGTGAGAGTGCTGGTCTACTTCCAAACAAAATAACTTTAGTTTTAGGTGGAGCCTTTGTCCGGTCAACCACTTGGCAATACAATGGAAGTCATTACTAAGCCTGTCCTCAATTTCTGGAAGAGATTTGGAGGCAGTATGCATGGCTGTATCATCTGCAAACTGATTTATTTCACAATTGGAGGCTTGCTCAGGGAGATCCCGCACATACACAGAAAACAGTAGTGGACCTAAAACTGATCCTTGGGGTACTCCTCCACCGGTAACTAATTTTGACATTTTATTTTGGAATCGTACAGATTGGACTCTACCATCTAAACTGGAAATGAATATTTCACATATTGACCAAGGAATCTGTGATAGATCTCGGCAAAAACTGTCAGAATTAAAGTTTCTCATATCACAATAGGTACTAAATCTAGGAGAGAGCTTTAATGTAGACTTACGAACACAATACACTGCATGATGATCGCTCCTTGAATGAATTAGGACACCAGAATCACAAACAACCTCTTTGTTTGTTAGTGGTAATCACAATGTCTAATAGTGATTCTGAATGTGAAGTGACTCTGGTGGGAGTATGAATCAGTTGATCCATGTGGTAAGATTCACATAGAGCAGACAGGCTGTCGTCCTTACCCGGAAGTTAAGATCGCCCATAAGGATTAATTCCAGCTTACTATCAAGACACCTTGCCAGCATGTCTGATAGGGTTGTTAGGGTCACATGGTTAGCCTCTCTAGGAGGAATATAAACGCATGTAATTAGAAATGTTTTTCGATTTGGGATCCGAATTTGAGCTACAATGTGTTCTAAATCATTATGTTCTAGGTGAAACCGACGAAACATACTAATTCCATCTGCATAGTAAATAGCATCTCCACCACCCCTAGTGCCAATTCGATCTCGTGTCGATTTCAAGCCAGATCAGGCTATGTATAAGAGAATGAAGAGCAGTATATATATTATATATGACTCTGAAAGTTCTGACACAGATTAATCTGCTAACCTGAAGTCCTCACTGTTAAAACTCATTTCATGTTGTGTTGATGTTTTTTGTTATTTTAACCATTTGGTTTATCAGATCTTGTCACTGAATTTTAGGGATAAACTTTTAAGAAGACTCCGGAATTTCTAGGGAGGTTCTAGGGGGAAATCAAGCATGAGTCTAGGGATTTTTAGGGAAATTTTGAGCACTCCAAGGGAATTGTCTGGAGGCACTGCCCTAGAGACCATGGCTACTTGTTATTTCCCGCGCTGCAGGCCTCAGCAAGCCTCTGTAAACACGGTCAAAAGGAAGAAGAAGCTTACACTAAAAAGCCTATTTCTGTGCGCAATTGGAGGGTAAGCAAACAATTGGCAGTATTTGAAGATAATATCGAAAATTTACTAAAATGTCGTACTATAACGTTCATACACTCCTGGTTTTACCCTGCAGTTGTCAACAAGCTTCATTGCTGTACCTGTTACTCGAAAACTAATATATGAAACTACTAATAGTCAAAACATGTTATAGTACTATACATGGGTCACGAGACGAACCATGTTTGAAACTTCCAGTAATCTTTCTACTCGTCGAAATCTGCTTGAATGGTACCTAGATCGGCTGTACCTGTAATTTTCACAGCAATAGCCTAAATGGTGATTTAAACCCATTACATATAGCAGAATGATTGGGTCATGAGACAAACCACGATTTAAACTTACAGCATTTAAAACATTAGCTAAGACTTACTGACTTACTCATTTACTGCATTTTCTATACTTTATCCATCGATTTACCATTTTCAATAAAATTTCGAAATAATTTTCTAATTATGTGTATAATAACATAGATAATAGGGATTGGAAACAACGTTCGCGGACAATGAATGCGAGTTATGGCCGTATTAAATCTGTAATATTCGTACCGTATATTGGTAAATAGTTCAAGAAGAATAGAGGAAATAATAGGTAAGGAATAACTTATAAATTATATAGAATTAATAAAATATAACAATATTCCCTCAGGAATCTGATTGCTGCAATTTAGCATGAAGACTTTTTGACCTTTGTAAGATCTTTGATCTCGGGAGCTTAAAATTCTCCATCCATCTGGAAACAAATGCGAATCCACGGAGTGTAATATATAAACGTAAAATTCTGTCAGTAGATCATCCTGGACTTTTTCATATACTTCACTCAGTTCTGTTGTTGAGCATACACTATTCCAGGTTAGAATTATATCTGTTTTGCTTTTTATTTCTTTAATTATATTTGGAATGTCTATTCCTTTTGTATCTGTTGCCTGTTTAAAGATTGATTTTGCCACTACTTCTAATTCGTGGAGAAAAACATAGAAGTCGTTCGTACAATTTACTAATCCTCCCCGGTCAATAAGCTTTACCCATGCACATTTCTGGATCCAGATCGGCAGATTCCTCTAGATCATTATCACATTCTTTATGTTCGATAAAGTCTATAAGGGTGAATGTCATTTCCTCCTTAAATACAAATTTACTACGGTCTAGTCTGTGTGTCATAGCTCTAATAATATAACCTCCTACATACCATAGGGCACTCTCTTCGTCAGCGGATAATGTCTGTGATGTTATTTCTTCAATTTTTGTTTTTAAGAGGATAATTTGTCTTCCAATATTGTTGAAACATTGTGTATATGATATATAATGACAAGATAGCAGATGGATCAATGCAAGTTTTACTATAAAAACTTTCCCAAAATTTCAAGTATTGTGATGTAATTATGAAACCATACCCAGATTTTTTCTCTTTTAAGCTTGCTCATTTTATGATTGGACGTAATCAAACGACAGAACAAGTTATCGAAATATTGTTGATAATTTTCTATACATGGATGATTTGCTTCGATGGAACACCAATTTAGAAGATGTGTTGCTGTTTCAAGAGCACATTTAGATTCAGCAGTTGGTAGTGTGAAGCCATCAACACTCATTGCTGTGTTAAGAGTATAGGTCAAGTTATATGTGTATTTCAAATTTGTAACAGTTATGAATATATACATGTGTATTATGTTTACTTTTAAGGTAGTAGTATCACAGGATCAATTGGTGGTGGATTTGGTTTTTGGGAACAATGTCTACGCTTTGGAAGTGGCTCCGAATTACTATCAATCACCAATGTTGAACTTAAACCTCTCGTATTACCTTTTGCTGTTTCTATCTTTATAGAATCAACAACTCTGAGGGTTTGATTATTACTTAAAAACTGCAAAACACTTGGATTCTCATTAACTCTGCCACATTGTCTTTGTCTTCTAAAACATTTCTCAATTGGATCTTGACAAATGTGATGACTGAGGAAAGATGTAACCCCTGGAATTGTAAACAGATACTTAACAAGTTCTGTGAAAGAGTGAACTGAAAAAAATGGATGGAAGGTTAATTAGTGTATGCCACACCATACATTTTTTCATTAACCTGTCATTCTAATTCCTTCAATTGTTTCTCTGCTTAACAGTAACTTTCATTCAGGGATTTGTAACTTTCATTGTAGTTGGACACATTCAGGGCATCAAAAAACTTATCAAAGTTTTCCACGAAGTTTGCCATTTCATCTTTTATAGAAGAACCTTAGACCATTTGCAATGGTTGAACTAAGGACCTTAATGATGTTCATAATAATTTTATAGTATTAATTCTTTAGCTTTGGTGCATTATATACCTGAGCAGCTAAATCAACTCTCATTTTGGAAAAGGATGTTAATTGTACATGTTCGTATTTCAACTTGTGGAGTGTTGTTAAGCCTTCCGAATGTTTACTGATTTCATACAATTTTGTGATAAATTCCCATGAAATTCTCTGTCCATTGATCTGTATGCACACATAATGTACATTTATTTGTGATTTTATAAACACTATATGCACATACATGTAACTTGTAAAAATTACCTGCATGTTCCTTTTAGGGTTGGCAAGACAATTACGAGTTGTTTTGATGAGATGCGGAGGATTTTATATAAAAAATACCTTTCTTTAATTAAAGGACAAAGGATTATTAACAATAAACTTTGATTCTGATGACGAACTGGCTCCAAGTAGCTTGAAAAACCTTTTGTTTACAGAATGCCCATCTAAAGTGACACATGTTACACAAAATCCACATCTTTCTAATTGAAAAGTGCATTCTAGATACAAAGGTATAAGTTGATCTCCTGTTAAGTTAGTTGCTGGAAATGTAGCATAGGGAAAAGTGAACCCAGTAAACAAGCCCCTCACCATGAATACCATCATGGTTGTAGCAAGTCTCTCTTCATTATTTTGTGAGCCATAAACTTCATGCTCAAGCTTTAATAGATGTTGATTAATATCTCCTATATGACGGAATCTAACTAGCTCACCCATACTCTTAATGTACACTAAATCTTCTTTTATATACATTTCATCTCCTATTAGGCAAATGTGACGTTGGTATTCCTTCAATAATGACATAGCCGAATCCCTCACGAGTTGATGGTCTAATTCTGTGGAAAATCCAGAAGTTGTTGTATAATAATGAGTGTAGTCCCTTAATGTACGTTGTGACGGCAGTTGCACAAACCCTGATTTTCGTAATAATTCATATGCACTCGATCATTTGTGTTTTAAGTGTTCTCCATGAGTCTGTGAATAGTTTCTTAACTTACATTCCAGTTCCATTATACGAATGTTGGCTCTGTTGATGTCACGTTTAAGTTTTTTTATTTGAATAACTTTCTGATGGTCTGACGTGTATCTATAGTTAGTGTAGCAGGAAATATTTTCGATGTTGTCTTTTTTAGGTTTTGATGCAATTGCATGAAGTGTTTCTCTATATTTACTACAAACTTTGCATCTGCCTCAATTTGTTTGTTATAACAAACAATTCATATGTCTTACTGTTTTAATGGGATGTTCTTCTATAAAAGCAATTGCTTAACCTAAATTGTTTATGATGGAATGTTAATAGTATATGTGCTTTATATACCTTGTTGATCGGTGAATATTCCTTTTCTTTGATATCCAACTTGAATGAATTTGATGTCATTATTTCCAAGACAGAGATGTGAAGTTTCCAAGAATTTTAATAGATCTAAGAAGTCAGCTAAACTTGTTAAGGTGTAGGTGTTGTATGGTAATAATCTACTGTATGCTGCAATATTATAATGCAGTTTTTCTGTTACTGTTACTGATATTACAGATACTCTGTCTGATGGAATATCCCCATTTTTGAATTTTATCAAGCACACGGTAAGGTCCGAGTCAGATGGTGCTATAACCCAATCACTGGACAGTGAACTAGATGACAACAATCTTTGTTTCAGTACTGATAGTGCATTGACTTCACCATGTAAAAATATTGTACGTGGGAGTGACACAGTCAGTTTGGAATAAACTCTACTTAGAGGAAATGATACCAGCAAAGGTAGTTTCTTATCACGTGATGAATTAGGTCTTTCTGATTTGGATTTTCGATAATCAAGACGCAGCTTCCTTCCCATCCTGTCTGAATATAATTATAATACATGTAATTATAAGTATAATCATGTGTGCAATGAATGCATGTGGTAACGATCCATCATGAATGTTTGCATTACTACAGTTATATATATATATAGCCTAACTATTACCTTTGTCCCATTTACCAAGTGTACCTTTACTACTGTTCCACTACTTATTCACTTGCTGGTAGTGACATGAACGGGACAGAAAAAGAAACTTTCTAATATTTTGAGTATTAAAAAAATGTGTTTGCAGACCTTCATTGTTTGGCCTACGATGACCATAATAATTTATTATAGTTTGTGTTAATAATAATGATGTCATTTTTTTTTTTTAAGTTAGAGGTACAAAACCACGATCCTCTGGAACGAAGATAAAGAACGCATAGTGCCTTCATTGTTTGGCCTCTGAAGACCTGACTTTTTTAATCCAGTGTATAATTTATTGTAGTTTGTATTAATATTAATTGTAATGAGTGTAACCTTTTTTGTTTTCAGTTAGAGTTACAAAACGTCAACCCTATAGAGGGATACTTGAGAGGACTGAATTTTAAATCTACTCTAACTCTGTTGTACAATGTTAAAATACATGAAATTCCTATTAAAACATATTGCTTGCCTGTATACAGGTGTTTACTTCACTGTTTTCTTGAGAATATACAGTAATTGTGTAATTCTGGACTGTTAAATGGCTACAGAGAGAGTGTTTTTGTGCGTGTTTTGTTGGCTGGCAGAGGCCTGCCTGTTGTTTCGCCTATGGAAATTATGTTATAAATGTAACCACACCCTCCGCGCGTTTCCAATATGCCACTACAACTGCAATAAATAATTAATTTATGTATGCGTGGGTGGGCATAGCGCGCTGTTCTACTGTGACTTTTCATTCACGAGATCGCATTCAGCCCTATGCTTGAAACAGACAGACAGACAGCCATTCATCAACTTTCTACCAACAGAATTCAAGAGGAAGACTACAGTAAGTATATCTACATGATTATAATTTATACATTAATTTGACATTCCTACACCTACTTGGAAATTTTTTTCTATGTAATTATAATGCCAAAAAACAAAGATAGAGATGATATGATCATAAGGATAGAAATCACTTCCATTATCCCTTCCATTATCCTCCAGGTGTTCCACAGTACTGTTGAATATAGTGCTGCAGTTTTGTAGTCTGTTCAACTTGTTAGTGTATTTCATTGGTACAAATCCACAAATTTTCATTTGTAAGACAACTTGACTTCTACATTACTTTTGCAGTTACGTGAGTCATTCTGGATCCTACATAGACGGTACTATTAATTTTTTGATACATATAAACAAACCTATCTCTCTAGTATTATAAATATAAATAATTTTATTTAATTATAATATAATTATATTATATATATATATATAATTATATAAAATTATAATTATATATATATATAATTTATATATATATATAATATATATATATATTCCGATATGGCAAAACATCAAAGTAAACCGAAGGTTTATAAATCAGATATAGCACCTGTGGTCAGATATAAAATCTGCCGTCGAAACAGACTACAAGAAAACAACACTTAACTTCTCTAAAGTGCCGACAAAAAGGTAGCAGAAGCAACAGACATCAACAAAGGTTTTGTCTTTTGGGAAATATATTAATTATAACACGCCTACTCGTGCCATATCACATTTATAATCACCTTGCCCACGGGCCTACAGCCTTCATGCTTGGTGATTATAAATCTGATATAGCACTCGAAGGCGTGTTATAACGTATACATATATATATATATATAGATATATATATATATATATACAATTTATATATAACGTAGCTGTTTGGAGATGTCCAACTATTTGGAACCTGAAGGAATAGCCCGAGGACTACAATGGTGTGTACACACCAACAAAGAAGTGTTTAACCAATTTTATAATAATTTAAAATAATTATATTTCATATAGTTAGTAAATGTTTCCACTGTACAATTGCAAATCAGAGACATTTATCCCTCATTATAGCCAAAACAGCAACGAGAATTTTAATGCTATGTTTGATATAACGTCATGACTGATTTTACACTGTAAGTGCATACAAAAAAGTTGGCTTTACGAAACAATTTCGTCATCAATTTGTAAACATGTTGACTGAGAACGTAAATCAATTCATTGTGGTTTGATATAGCTAAGGTTCCCATGTCATACATGGGATAAGCACCTATATGGTAGTACGTAAGTGCAAGCACTTTCTAAAGGGTATAGGCACTTTTTGAAATGACAAAACATACCACTGCAAAGATTTAGTTTGTCAATTGTCATAGAGGATATCGTGTCGTTGGTATGCATGATGTTACTACAACATAATGCATACCAACACTGTAAAAATTAACCAGTTATTTTAACACTTATTTGGTTACAAGAGTTTCAATGTATTGATAATAAATATTATGCTTGTGAGGTATAAATTTTCATTCAATTATCAGTAGAGAACAAACATATATATAATTCTTCAAAATGTATGTATGGGTACCCATTTTTTCCCGCTAATGTACAGAGTACTACTGTATGCAAGCATAATTCTACAATTGACACCACAATTAGAATAATATATTTCTTGTTTAACAGTTAACAAACATATATATAGTGTCCCGGCCCACACAGTCCACACTCTTGTTTATGGTGTGGTTGTATAGCTAACCAAATTGGTATTATAAACAAATCAATTTTTATTGAGTATACAATTAGAGCGATTGTAAGTGAGTAGGTAAACTTGTCTGATGATCTTCAAGTACAATAATTCCATGTTGATTCTTTTTGTTGTGTGGGTATATCATGTTTATGAATGGTATAATTACCTTAAGTAAACTGTCTGATAGCTGGGTATAATTGTAAATACATGCACAAATTTCCTTGTACTATTAACTACACTGTGCTATTAAGTCAGCATTTCATATTTTTGTTCTTACTGACAGTGTAATGGCAAGTCATATTAATGGAGAGTATGAAATACCTGTTGCATTAAATCAGGCATATGAAAACATGTCAGATATGATTGTGTATGATGAACCAAACAAATTTGTAAAAACAGAATCAGCTGGAAGTCGAAATGAGAACCTTTCAGACAACTTAAAGATCGAAGAGAATCCTTCATATATAACAAGCACATTGCCAAATGTGAGGAGGCTTGTTAGAGTAGACGATATTGGGTGTAATGAGTCATTAACTACTGATCCTAATCTCTGTTATGAAATTGTATCTGAAAGCAAATCAAGAAAACAGCCAGTTCTAGCAGATACAGCAATAGCAATATCAGTTCAAGATCATCACATATACCAACAAGAGAATGATAACATCAAGATGAAACAGGATTCTTCAGTGACTATATGTTCGCAGAAAAGGCAAATAAATTTTACAAAATTGATACAAAAGAAAGTATTTGTTGTAATAGCTTTTTGTATCCTCTATATTGTAATGTCTTCTGTTACAATTTTCATTGTCATAGGATTGTGGGTCCAGAATTCTGAAGACAATTAGACATAACTTGTCTTCCTGAATTGAATCATGCACTATATAAAATATCAATGAAATAACAGTTCCAGTCTCAATCCCAACTGATAACTTTATCTTGTACAATTACATACTGATAAATATTAGTGACAGCTTGTTACATCTGTAGGCTTACATTTAGTATACTTCACTAACCTTTTCTGGATGTATACTGTTTTGTGAGACAAGTAAAATCATTTGTATTTTGTAGTTAATTAGATGTGTATTTTTCTTTTTTCATATGCATACTGTAGTATACTTTCTGTAATTTCTCTTGCTTACTTTACATCACATGTATAAATACAATTAGCTATGTAAGTTAAGTATATATAACCTGTATTGTTCTTTAAGAAATTACCATAAAATGTGTCCATGTAAATATTGTTGTATTTCCCTGCAAATGTAGCCAGCCTGTGAGTAGAGTATGACAAGGTCATCTCTACTCAGAGAACCGTTTACAGATTGGAACATTCAATCCATTATAATTATAATTATAATGTGTTATAATAATGCTTTTTTTAGCGCATGCGCTTTATTAAACGACCACACATTTCTCGATAGAATTTTGGAATTTGGAATTAGGAATGGGCTTATTTCAATTAACAAACATATGGGATAGGCTGGAAGTTTCTGGGTTTAACCCAATTGCACCCGATAGTTATTCACAATTTTTTACTTTCCCTTTTCCAACTAGAATCAGGATACACGTGTTGCCTATTTACAGTATTGTGCAAGGGGATCTTCAAAAAATGAAGAAAGATAATGAAGCAGAATCTGAAGCATTGGTTTGACTGTACTGCTCTATGTTCTTTCAGTTCTCATGCGTTTCTGTTTTGTATAGGTTATATATATTATTATTTATTACTGAAATCTTTACCCAAAACTTATCCAAATTATTAATGACTATCAACCCGGAAAATACTCTAAATTGTTTCTGTTTTTCACCCAAGAGTTACCTCCAGAATTTCCACCTGAAATCTTCCAAGCCTATTTTTGGAGTGGTTGTATAGCTAATCAAATTGATAAACAAGTCACTTTTTATTGAATATACAATTTGAGTAATTTTAGTTAACTTAAGTAGATAAGTAAACTTTGTCTGATAGTCTTCGAGTACAATAATTCCATGGTTATGAATGTGATTTATGGTGGTTATCTTACTGAGTAAACTGTCTGACATATGCTTTCAATTGCAAATTCATTATATAATATTATAGTAATGCACAAATTCCCTTGTACTATTCACATATGCACACTGAACTAAGGTCAATATAATTATTTTCACCGTGAAGTCAGCACTTCATATTTTTGTTCTTACTGACAGTGTTTACAATGGCAAGTGATATTGATTCTACACAGCATTTCAATGACAGCACTACACTTAAATCATCATATAGGCTTAGAACGTACTATGCATGGAAAGTATTATACTAAAAATGTACTACACTTGCTTGGTTGCCTCCTTGTTCTGATGGTCTTGACTTGATATACTAGTTTTCTTGTTTGTCTTTCATCATAACAGTAGTCAATGAATCATTACACCCACCATCATCTACTCTAACAAGCTTCCTCACATTTAGCAATGAACATGTTATATATGTAGGATTAGCTTCCATCTCTATATTTGCTGAAAGGTTCTCAGCTGGTTTATTAATAATTATGTTTATTATAAATTTATCAATAATGAGGATAAAGCTACAGAAATCCATTAAGTGATTAAAATCTCCTGAAACAATTTTCTTTTTAACTCTTTTCTCTTTTTTTCCAATTCCATTGCTAAAAATAAACCGTTAATCTTATAGTAATAATATATTTTTTCTAGACTTATGTAACTAAGAACATAGGGATTTCTGTGTGAAGAAACTCATTTTCATTATAATTAATTTTTGTCATCGTAGTATAGTATTTGTTTCTACACTAGGTGTGTGAAACATTTGGTTATATTCACGATGTTTCAAAATTTCTTTTTCCCAAAATGTATTCTATCATATTGACATCACTTGTAAATTTCAAAATATAAAGTGTAAATATTATTTTTATATAATACTATCATCGACACACAAGATGTGACCAGATGCTTTATAATGAGACTATAATGGTTAGTTCATATTTTACTAGTATGATCAAAATCACATTGTATATGCACTTGTGGTCCATACATGCACAATTGAATGAGATTTTACCATAGCAACTACTCTCAGAAATAGAGTTAAAATTTTACTTCAAGCAATATTCATATATTTATGAAATGCAGTGCCTTGTTGGGTTGAGTCTGAACATAAACTCTATTGCGACTCTCTGTTAGAAGGACAAACAACACCAACTAAGTCTATAATTTCAGTTTGTATTTTGTTTGTACAATTATCTTTGTAACTATTATTTCACATTAAGTATGCATACGTAATTGTGTGCAGTAATTAAAATACCTTTGGTTTGAAAGTTGTAACAGCTTTAATGTCTCACAGTTGCTGTTATTGGATCCTAATGAGACTTCATGTGTCATAGAACAAGTCATCAGATAGTTCACACTGTTAGACGGTCATTCCTGCCACTTGCAAAATACACTACAGCCATTGGCAAATCATGCTGGCATAATAGGATGCTTAAACATAGGAGAATATGCTGGCATAGTGGGGCAATATTTTATATATAGATATTTCTTGTGCATGTTGTATCTTCTTCATCTTCAACAACTTCAAAATCATTTAGATTTTGTCTTCCTGCATGTCCTCAGGAAACCCATATTTTCTGCTTATAAAGAAATCCATTCCATCCAGCTTATAGATCATTGCATTATAACACTGAGCTTAGTAATGAGGGTGGTGCTATGAGCACATAATAGGGCAAAAGTCAAACATAACTTGCCAATTGCTAAGTAGAGAAGGCCTTCTTGGCTGAATGATAACTACACCCATTTACAGAGCATAGCACACTATCAGACAAGGAAATAATGATGATAATAATTATTAACTTGTATGAGATGATGTATGTTCTCCATAAGAAAACGACCTGTCTGAATCAACTTCATCTCTTGAATAGATCTTTCAGCCACTTCATATATTATTAATTATCCTCTTGGTGATGAAGAGGGAGGAGGAAGTAAGACTAGTAGTCATATGAATAGATGTTTGAACTTGTATGTAAGGCGATGGATGACTGAATGTATAGATAAATGGATATATTGATTGATGGAGGAACGGATGAATTGATAGATTGATGTAAATGGATGTGCTGTTGATGGATAGATCACCTATAATGTATAAAGAGCAAGAATACTTTTATTTACACCATACTTACCCTATTTTGACCAATCAGATTGTATATTTCAAGGGATATAACAGGTCACAGTTTCATACCATGAAAGGCAATACAATCAGATCCAATTAGGTAGCTATCATTATGCAGCATTGCTACTAAGCAGCAGTGTTATCTGGTTGCTGACACTGCACTGTTTGTTAGAGAATTTAGGTTTTTTACAGTAATTTAGTCGTGATAGATTTTATAATTTGTTAGATAAATGTAAGATGATATTCCTCATCTGATTATGGTGCATAGCTTCAATCCCCTATTACACGAATCATTGAACAACTAAGGAGACTACAAGTTGGTATAGATCCGATTTGTCAGAACAGAGTAAATATTGTATAAGTTGGCTTTTTTCCAGACATTTTGCTCCTTTGTCTTGATAAAGTTTCTGTTTATTTATCAGAAAAATACAAAGAATGATTACAGTAACCCTGCAGCAAGGGTAATTATTAGTTAATAATCATCACCTATGAATATTAATTAGTCACAAGTCCATCAGTCCAGTCTGCTGTTTACATTAGGCTGTTTTCGAACCACTCATTGCACTTGACCCATCATATCGTTTGTCATAAATTCAACTGTTAAATCATACATATTGTTATGTTTAAATGCAGTCAAGCGTGTATGGCAAAAACACAGCATCACATGCTTCAGCATAGTATGAAGTTCAAAAACTGGACTGACTGTAATGCTTGCTATGGACTTGTATTATGTTAGACATATCTTATGAATGAATTTCTAATTAATGTGCGTTGTGTAGTCAACATTAATTAGTGGTTAGGTTTAAGAAAAAGGAGGCCAAACAAACCTTTTAAATTCACCTGCCGACTCACACAAAATTATAATAGTTATATAGATTCTAGTTATGCTTTAGCCAGCCTTGTTATAAGAGTGAGAGTGGCTGGTTACACAAAAGGTGTTTGATAATTTAGTTAATTGGTTTTTTAACTTTGGAGTATTCTGTACAATTGTGACCTAATTAGTAGAATGGACCTTTTCTCACAGAATAATTTCTTACTTTTATTTATTAATTGTTCTGATATTTGCTTTTCTACTGTTAACCAGCATCTAAGAAGCTTATTAGCTTTTCCTGGTATCAACTGAATAATGAACATTTAAAAGGTAATCATTAATTTTTTTTGATTAAAATTGCTTTTGGAGAAAAAGTCCACTTCTTCAAATTAGGTTACAACTATTGATCACATTTAGACTATTATGTTATATTCATCTTAAATTTTTTTAAATCCGTACCTTTTAATTGGAATAACTTTTGTTTCTGTGCCCTTTTCATGCTATTCTTTTTTTGCATATGTATATTAAATTTATAATTTAATAAAGCAACAAAAATTACACTTTTCTTCAATCACAGGTTTCTCAAATAAAGGACAAAATACAAGAAATGAAGAAACACTGTCTTAAATCACTATCTGTAACTACATATTCTTCATCCTCAACACCTTCTTCCTCTACCTCTACTGCTAATTCCAGTTAGTTATAACTAAGAAATGTGGTCACCAATTTTATTATTTATTTATACATCATTATGATTATAATTATTGTCTTTAAGTGTGTTCAATTTGAGAACCCATTCAAACATCATAAAACACACACTAAATAAGGTCACACTATTTAAAACAACAAATTCATAATAGCTTATCACAAACATCAAAATTTCAGTTATCTGTTTTCAAAATAATTGCAGTAGTCCACCAGTTTATATCACAACATTGAACTAGTTGTTTTGCTGTAAACTCAAGATTGGAACTACATTGCTAGTCTTTAACCAGGTTTGCATGAAAACACAAAAACAACATGAAACATCATCAGAAATTTTATCAAGCACTTTCTGAGATTGTAGTCACCAATGGCATGAACACATTTACAAAATCTACTTACCAATTCAATTGTTTGTATGTGTATTTGTGTAGAAGATATCTGACACAACATAATAATGTAGATGTATATGTGCTCTCTCTTGAATGATGTTTTTGGCTATCTCTTACATTGTAATTAACAAGAAAAATGAATAAAACAGTATCCCTATGATTGCTTTGGAGTGTCATCATTCTGAATCATGGCTGACTTTCTCATATGTAACCCAACATCCGGTCCTGTTATGGTATTTATTTATCCACTCTTCTTATTATGGCCCGTAGGGCCATCCCTATAATTGCTTTCCCACGGGTTCGAACTATATATAATTATATATATAATTATATTATATATAATTATTATGTAATATTATAATTATAATAATATATATTTTCTTGTGTCCACTTGCGCGAGTATGCGTTGTATACGTAGTTAAGGAAGTTGCGTCATTCCCGGGGGCTCGGTCAATTAATAGGTGTGGTGCGTAAAAGAACGCGCGCTCGAACTCTACACGACCAGCAGGAAGAAAGCTGCCTGTTGCTAAGTAGCTTACGTAGAAACTGGAACTAGTAGCTAGCTATTCTGCCTGAAATAAATTCCTAAAGTTCTACAAGGTCCTTTGAAAGGTCAGGAAAGTAGATAATCAAAATGATAACTATAATAAGCTAGTCATGATGAAGTCAGCCACGATTACTGAATGCTGGACACTACAAAGCAGTCATAGGGATACTTTTGTCTTCACTTAAATTTGTAAAGTAATCATAGGGATGTTTTTTTTCTCTGTATACACTTGTTTTTTGAAGGTTCTTGTAGAACTTTTGGAATGTATTTCAGCTAGATCAGCTATCACTTCCAGTTTTTATGTAAGCTTTCTTCCTGCTGGTCTGTTAGTGCTCAAGTACACATCCTTTTATATACAACTTCCTTAATTAACCCTTAGAGGACTGATGTCATATCACATATATGTGACATTTGACCCCTATGTAGTTCAGAGTGTGTTCCTAGCATTAGAAGCACTCCAAATGCTTGTAATTCGTATCAGGGACAAGCATATGAAAATGGCTAAAAACGTTGATGGTTTTTCAGCCGCCCTTTGGCCTAAAAAATGTGTATGGGGGGAATTTTAAAGTGGGTGTTGCCCTGTTAATGGGGGTTCATAGGGGGTGCAAAGCAATTTGTGGTTTCAGTGATCTGGTGGGTATCTGAGGATTTCCCTTGCTGTAAAACCTGAACAGTGATCAAAATCTATGAAATTGAGACGCCATTGCTGGAAATGGGAAGAATTTTGAAATTAAGAAGAATGGAAAAACATGTCACTATAATATGTTTGGTTTCAGACATGAGAAAGTCATTAGTAATGATTATTTGTCATTACCAAGCAATCCTTTTTTTTCATATATCTAGTTTGGGGTGTGTCATTCTCTGCTTTCATGCGTACATATATCTACTGGAACAGTAATTCTGTCCTTATAAACCACTTAAACTATACATGATGGATGTGAATAGATACAAGTGATTAATATAAATATTACATTAGCCACTATTGTGACAATAGTCACTACTGTCGTATTAGCCACAACTATCACATTAGTTAATACTGTCACATTAGTCACTATTGTCACAATAGTCACTATTGTCACAATATTTATCAAAGATCTAATACAATCATTAAAAGTGCACTGGAAACATTTTTTAAGCATTTCATTATTTGCAGAAACACCAACAGAATTAGTTAAAGTAAAAAGATGCAGTGGCATGCTGAATAATTATAATGATGTGACAATAGTTACTACAGTGTCGATTGTTACAGTATAATTATATAACTATTGTGACAGCAGTGACTATTATCACAGTTGTGACAGTATTGACTACTGTGAAAGTATTGACTCTTGTGACAATAGGGTCTACAATGACTGTAGTGATGTTATTACTATTGTGACTGTGGTGACTACTATGATGGTAGTGACTATTGTGACAATAGTGACGGTTGTGACATTAGTGACTAATGTGAAAATGTTGACTAATGTGATAGTAGTGACTAATGTGACAAATAGTGACAAATGTGACAATATTGACTAATATGATAGTAGTGACTAATGTGACAGTAGTGACTATTGTGACAGTAGTGACTATTGTGACAATAGTGACTAATGTGACTACTGCAACAGTAGTGGCTGTTGACAGTAGTATATTATTAGTACACCCACACAAAAACATTACTATATTACGATACACTTCACTTGTGCCTTCTACCACTTAAACTATACATGGACATGAATAGATGCACTAATATAAATATGAATACCTATTGCAACATAAATTATATAATTAATATGACTTAAAAGAATGTGGAAAAATCTGTAGCAGACAACTAACTGCTACTACTACCATCAAACAAGTATGAAATAAATAATTATTACAAGTATGAAATAAGAACACTGATAAAGATTTATTAACAACAGAATAAACATAGCTAATAACAAGGCAATGAGAATAATTAGGTATTTATGTGTGTATCAATAGGTCCTCTTTTATAATGACAATGTGTTTCATAAGTTATACAATCAACTTCTTTAGGTTCAAATGATACACATTGACAACTAATCCCAGCTGTGTCAGATAATAAATTTTCAAATACAGCACCAGGAGGAACATCCCTCAAACTATCTGTTCTTATTATTCCAACTCCTTTCACTGGGTCTTTAGAATCATCTGCAAATGCTAAATGACACGTAAAGTCCACCAATATAGTATCCTGTGTAGTGAAAATGTCAGGTACATATATGTATACATTCTTATAACATATTCTGCTTATGTAGCTCTTGTGATAGTCTGCTTGCAAGACTATTACAAAGATGGTTCTCAAATTTGTTTGCACTAATGTAGATGGACAGAACCAATCATTTAACCCAGCATGTGTATATGCATGCAGTATTAATTCTTCTTTAATACATGTACATACATCCAAGAATACTCACATCTATAACAATAAAGTGTCAAATTCTTGTCAGCATTTACATTAAACTAATTATCTGCATGAATTACACCTGCTATTGCTAGATTAACAACATAATTATACTTAATAATAATAAACACTTTGTTGGACCAGTAATAAGGTTGCACATGTATGCAGTCGAGCACACTGTGGCCTGCTTTGATTACACATGATCCAACAGACTAGTATAACCAACACACATGCCAACAGTGTAATTTGGATATTGCATTTTGTTTAGTAAGTGTAATCTCTACTATATATCTTTAGCAACACCAACCTGGTTGTTTATAAATTCTAGTTCAAGTGAGAGATAAGATAAATTTTTTTCAAGTTCCTGTAAAGACACAAATCATTAGTTATCTGATAATATGCAAAATTACCATCAAACTAGTTAAAGATACCATTGGAGATATAACTGGAGAGGGAGAGGAGGGAAAAGAGAGATTTAATATCCAGACACAGAACATGAAATACTTTTCTATATATATACACATATCCTTGTTATTAGCTACTAGTTCTAACTGGTCATACATATACAGTAGTTATGTATACAATACATGTACAATATTAATTATAGACTACAAACGAAAAGTATTCCTTGTGTTGATCATAAATCATGCATTGTTGCTGACCATTTTATGTGAAACCTAACAACCTATTATAGTTATTTGGTTTTCTACACGAGTGTTAGTTTCAGCTTCTAGACTTTCTACAAGCTGCTTTTTCCTGTGGCTCAAATTCACATTATTTTCCACACGCAATAATTGATCAATCGCTTCCTTAACTACGTATATACATACTGCAAAAAGAGTTTCGTTATTTTAACCACACTGTAAGAAGTAAAGGATATTTTAACCTTCAGTTTGTTACAGGAGTTTAAGTGCAATTTTATTTTCCTCAATACTGATTTGTTTTTCTCGCTAGGCAATATTTACAAGTACTAGTTTCAGGACTAGTATATGAAGTACATGTCATAATAAAGCATGGTAACAAAAATAGCAATACAATGTACATACGTACATTGTATATAGCATAGTATTATAGCTATAACCTATGGTGTATTATAATCATTTCCAGTCTAACACCTGTGAAACAACAGATGTTGCTTACTTTCAGAATAATTACTATCATGTATAATTACTGATATAATGTCAACTCTTATGTAAACTTATAGTGGGGAAGTACTGACATGTAAACTATGAATCATGACTAATTCACTTGTCATTTCCAACACCAAATGTTAAGCTGGCCTACTCTTCAACACCTCAACAGCAGTAATGGAGTTTTTGAAATGCAATTGAGGCTACCAACTGATTGACAGAAATAACCAAACTATTTTTGTGGTGATTGCAATGCATACTTGACACATGTATAATTTATATTATATGTGAAATTAATGCCAGTGGAAAGCAACCATACATGGGGATGGCCCTATGGTAGGTGTGACTCATCAGGATATGGCTTGCCAGATAACATAAAAAATGTTTGTATGTTGAAATTTCTTTCATGTAACAATGTGTACAAGGGAACTACATTTGCTGGCTATGTGGGACTAATGACTGGAATGAAACCTAATAAATTCACCATGTCTCTTGATCAACAAATTAAAGCAAGGAAATGCATTTGAAATTATATATATATATATATATATATATATATACATGTACAGACTCAATTTAAACATTCCCATAGCTTGAAGTGTAGGCATTTCATAATTTACAGTTCATCTCTAACAACCCATGCCATGAAAGCATTACATTACAATCTAGCCATCCATATAATTTATATAGTATATAATTATAATTATACATGGGGGAAGAGAAGGAGTTGTGGCTCCAGGACCTGATCAATGGTTTTCCTATGGGGGTGGCCTGCCCCAGATTCCCAAACTACACAAGTGCTTTAAGGCCTGATCATTTCCAGATTTTTGCTGCCAAAACCTGCAATTTAAACTACAATACCCAAGTGCCCCTTAATCGGACATAGATGAAAATATGCATTATACACTACAACAGGGTGGCCTTAATAGCTGTAATTGTTGTTCCATGAGTTACTCAGTAACTAGAGAAGAAACATACAATCAAACACAAACTAACACATTGTTAACTTATAACTTGAATTCAGCAATTACACTGACATCTTTCTACAGGACTGTCAATAGTCGACATTTCTGTTTTCACATTTTCAGATTTTTGGGTCCACAATCCTATGGTAGTGAAAATTGAAACAGATGACAATATAATAGAGAGAATAGATAAAACTATTATAACATATTCTGCTTTCTTTTGTCTGGATCTTGATTGTCTTCTTCTTGGAGGTATACTAACTGGAACATATGAGGATTTCTGTTCTGTTGTTGTTCTCTTTTGTGTTCTTGGCTTGGAGAATAGTACTCTCTGTACCTTCATTTAACAAATTAAGATCACCACCTTCCTCATTTTTTGAAGATCTTGTTACACAGTAAGAAGGATTAGGTTGAAGTTGTGGTTCAATGTTATCTGCAGTTGGTTCGTCTATTATCATCAAATATTCCTGTGTGTTGTTACCTTTACTTGATATTGTTGGGTGATTTATTATTTCGGTGTCTTGACTTGATATTGCTGTACCTGTCTGTGTAGGCTGTCTTCTTGATGGTTGTATAGCTCCAAATCCATAACAGAGATTAGGATTAGTAATGACTGACTCATTTCTACTCATTTCAATATATACAAACGTGTCCTCATATGCCTGATTTAATGCAACAGGTATTTCATACTCGCCAGCAATATGACTTGCCATTATACACTGTCAGTGAGAAGAACAAAAGACTTGCCAGGTATGAAGTGCTGAGTTAATGAAAATATGTATGTTTGGTCAACTATTAATAGCACAGTGTATTATCTGTGTATATATTGCTTAATACATTATATTCCAAGTAGTGAGTATAATTGCATTAGTGTACTGTATGAACATATTAGCAGTGATAGTAGACAGTTTACTCAAGTTGATTACTCACTTGATTGCATGATTATACTACTATGCACTATCCACAAACTAGAAATATGGGATATAGACACTATTGTAGTTGTAGATTATATTTAATGTCTGTGTGTACCCTAGCACATCTAGCTACATATTATCCTACCATTGGAATTACTTATATATATATATATACAAGAATAATAAAAAAACATTTCCAATAAAAATGAAAGACGATGTAGGGATGTCAAAACTCAAAAAGCAGGCAAACAAAGTTAGGTGGGACCCAAAATTAAACAAACCACTTCCATATAACCCTACATAACATTAAGTACAGCTCTTTGTATTATATTTGGTATCATTCATTTATTAGTAAACTAGTGATGATCAATAACAAAATACTCAATTATATTATGCACCGTTCCTATTAATTGACCAAACCACCACTGAATAACATAACTTCTTTGACTATAAGTATACAATGTGTATGGGTATGTGACACAAGACCTTGTGGAAAGCAATCATAGGGATGACCCAGTGGGCCATAATAATAAAATTTGTGTGATAATAATGGTATATAGCATATGTTAGGATATTACAAGAAAATTCATGTGCCTAGCATGCTAGCAAAAGGTGTAAAACACAATTAACAAACAAGCAGCCACAATGTACATTCAAGTAGTACTCAATTAGTGCTGAATACTGTCAATACTCATACTTTAACTACTCTATATCATACTGAAATAAATATTTCTGGCATCGTTAAAGATGAGTGGGATGGTATCACTAGTGGTGGCCTATTTGAAACCTTCATAGAGGGCCATGACTAGAGTAGTATCAAATATCTCTCAATGACTGAAATAGACATAGAATTATCATACATGTAATAGTTCACACTTGTGACAATGTTATATATATACATAAACATATACAAATATACATATATACTTTCTACTGAAATGTTTACCCACCCAAAAACCTTAAGTCAATTGAATGGTAATATTGGCCATTTAGATGCCTTCAAAAATTCTATAAAAATGGTTCTTTTACTGATTAACTTTTTTGACACGTCTAGTGTCCTTTTATAGTTGACACCTTGTGACAGTGTTGTGGGTTTACTGTATACTTAATTTAATTATATTCATAACTCAACTATTTCCTGTTTCCATTGTGGAGTGTTATACTACAATTCCACTGCAAACATAATTCTCCATCTAAAATTTGGACGCAGAAGAAAATCTATTATTGTGCATAGCACGGTAGGCCTAATTTAAGTGACCACACTTCTCGTAAATAATTGATGAGCAAAAAATTGGTGCTCCATTCGCCGAGTTCACCCCACCTTATAACATTTCTAGACCCGCCCCTGGTGACACAAACAAATTCATATATTATATAAACATATACATTGAACCCATGGGAAAGCAATCATAGGGATGACCCTGTGGACCATAATACGAAATTAATATTGTGTGATAATAATAGCATATAGCATGCATTACCATATGTAGATTTTGGTACTCAATACTATCAATACTCATTCCCAAACTACTCTGTATCACACTGAAATGAAAATTTCTGGCATTACAAGAGATGGGTCGGATCGTATCGCTAGTGATAAGCATGACCAAAATATTTGATACCTCGATGCTGGGCGCCATGACCAGAGTATCTGTCGAAGACTCAAATAGACTTGCTGTTAGTAGTCTTTCGTATTCTGTATTATTAATTTATTACATTGTATTTACATGTATATATAACTAAACTACAATCAAACATGCTAATTAAACAAACTGGACCTGGTATGATAATCACCAGGGATAATAATAATATTTAGCAATTTGTAGTACAACTTCAAACCCTTTGGAAAACATTTAATAAAAGGACTAAATAGTTCCTTTGTCATTGAACGGACTGGGGGCATGTAGTTTTCACACATCTAGCCTCTATGACTATTGTCACATCTGTGGTACCTTTGATGGTACATTTATATTATAACATCAAAGCCAGCGAGCAGGCCTGTGGTTTTCATTACATATTTCAAGCCTATTTTCAGTAACCTCTCTACAATTAGGATGCTGCACCTTTGATTTGATAGCATCAACAACTTCCTTTTATTCTCAACTTTTAACATCAGATACAATTCATATATTATGCAAGGCTGAAGAAAATAGTCACAACTGTTGACAATTTAAGAGAAAATATAACAAAGATGTTAGAGAATATATTCATAGTAATTTCCCTATGATGGTAGCTGTGTTACATTGAAAAATATACATGTATAAGATATTATTTGTAATAGTATTACTATTACAAATATTTTACTATTTACTGATATTATTTGTAATAGTATCACTACAGCTGATATTCAAACTGATAATACAGGTAAACAAGATATATTACAAAAAAAATAAAAAATCTACAGTATAAGAGCATAACACAAAGAAGTGATACTTATGTAGGTTTGTTATGTGGAAGTGGGTAGTTTAATTTAGTTGCTAAGGTAGCTGCCATCCCAATCGTGTTTCTATGCATTTTCGGTTTTGATATCCCATCATTTTTTAAAAGTAATGTAGCTATAGTATAACGTACAACATAATATATTATTACATTTGGTGTCATTTAATTAGTATGTCAAAATACTCCTTTCTTCAATACCAGTACTTCATAATTCAGATATATCTAAAGTAACAATAATTGGAATATTGGTATTAAAAGTAAAGACATTGTGTGTGTCATTCAACTGTATGCAGTAATAATAATACTATGTACTAGTGTCTTTTTAGTTTTACAATAATGACCACTTTTAGTTATAGTTATACTATATCTAGTTTATCATAATTTTAGTTATAGTTAATTAAACTATAACTAAAATTATTACATAATTTTAGGCTTACTAAAAAGGTTTTTAGTTTTAGTTAACTAACTAATAGTGCACAATTTTCATTTTAGTTATTACAGTAGACCTGTAGGTTAAACACATTGCCTAAGAGGGTTGTAGTTATTCAATGTAGCTATAGTCAATACTACTATGTACTAGCATAAGTATTATTATTAGTATTTTAGAACCAATGGTAACACTGGTGTAGGCAGACATGTACATGTACATTAAATATACTGCTGTATGACTTACAGGAAGGTCCTATTTTACGCATAGCATTATAATTTAGTTTCTCCAGTAAATGTGTATTGTACTACCCACCCCATCTTTAGTTAATTAACTGTTAAGAACTAAATGACAAATTGAGTTGAATGTGTGAGTTCAAACAAGAGCATGGGCTCCTGGTTCAAATGACCAACTGTAGTTCTTTCTTGAAATCTATGTACTAGCAGAAGTGTCTATAGACTGGGTATGACTGAACCAAAACTGCATGCAACTTAACAATGAAAGGTGTAAGGAAGTTCTTGACTCAATTTTCATGCAACATGAACATGACTGACTATTACACACAAAAATTAGCCTACATGTGATAGGGGCCTCTGTAACAGAACAAAGGTAAGTCATAATATGAACAAAAATGAGGCTAGGAGGGTGAAAAATCATTAAGTATTTAACACATAGCAAATACAGGAAGTCTACACAGGAACAGCAGTCTCTATATAGCAACACAAGGTGTTTAGTAAACCTTGAATTTCGTTAAAGGTAAATTTTAGTTCAGTTCTACTTTTACTACCATGATTAAGTTTAGGTTTTAATACTGAAAATTAAAAGTAGTTTCAGTTACTTCTAGTTCTCAAAACTAAAACTAATACTAAAACTGTATTTAGTACAAAAACAAATACTAATGTAATGTCATTTCTTGAGATTGTAACATGATTAATCACTTCTATGATACATGTACTCATAATTATTGAGACAATCCTCATTGTTGTTAAAAGAATCAGAAACCAGAGGGTAGATATAACATCAAATTAGTATCAGTACATATCTAAATTAACGGAATATCGATAAAATCTCTTATCAGTACATCAGTAGTTATATTGTGGAATTTGACAGTTTTTATATGAATAGAAAGTGTCTATAGAAAATGCTGTTTCACTAAATGAAAAAGATATATGGAGAAAAACATATCCTTGTGATTACTTTGTGGTGTCCAATATTCAGTAATCATGGCTGACTTTCTCATATATGAAGCACTAACAGTCTATTATAGTTATTGTTTTGATTATCTACTCTACTCAGTTTTTAAAGAATCTTATAGAACCTTAGGAATATATTTGAAGTAGAACAGCTATTAGTTCACGTTCTACCTGTACCACACTGTCTGGGACCCCAGTACATCCGCACTCTCCAATAGAATTGAAAAAGTGCAAAATAAGGCAATGAGGATTATTTTAAACAAGCCACTGGGAATTAGTTCTCATCCTCTCCGACTAGAGTTGCAATGGCGTTCACTTCATGACAGGAGACTGTATCGAAGAGCATTATCCACCTTCAAATCAATCAATAAACTTTCACCACCATACCTTCATAACCTTTTTACCTACAACATCCACACTAGAGGCCGAAACCATGATAAACTATATGTTATCAGACCTCTTAAAAACTGGTATAAAAAATTCATTTACGTATAGATCCACTAAATTATGGAACTCACTAACTAAGGAGACAAGACACACCACCTCAATCAAACATTTTAATTATTGTTTTTTTAATATGTAATCTTGTATTCATTGTTTACTTATTTATTTATTTATTTATTCATTTATTTATTTATTTATTTTGCACTTCATGTCTACTTATCTCTTCCTCTTTTATTTTATTTATTTATTTATTTATTTATTTTTTTTTCTTTTTTCTTTCTTCTTTTTTTTTCTTATATCATTTATTTATGTATTTGTTCGTTTACCAGGGCTCTCAGGAAGACCAGCTCTATGTAATCATAATTATATAAGTATACACAGCTAGAGTAAAGGCAAAACACAAAGAAGCGATACTTATGTACAATTGTTATGTGGAAGTGGCATTTCATTTTGTTGCCAAAGCCATCTTGTTCCTGTGCTTTTTTTGAATTATTGATATTTTCAAGTTTCTGGCTAAACTTAGCTATCAAGGGCAAGTTGAGACTATTCACAGCCAGATTATTTTGGTTTTGATATATATCCCTACATATATACTCTTTCATTTTAAAAAAATGTACTTCTGTTACAATTTTCACTGTCATAGAATTGTGGGTCCAGAATTCTGAAAAAGATAAGATATAACATATCTTCCTGAACTGAATCATGCACTATATAAAATATCAATGCAATAACTTAACAGTTCTAGTCTCAACTCCAACTGATAACTTTATCTTGTACACTTATATACTGATAAATAATAGACTAAGTGACAGCTTGTTACATCTGTAGGCTTACATTTAGTATACTTCACTAACCTTTTCTGGATGTATACTGTTTTGTGAGACAAGTATATAAATCATTTTGTAGTTAATTAGATGCCGCAGTACGATTGTTGTCCTTGTGTATTTTTCTTTTCTCAGTATGAATATTGTAGTATACTTTCTGTAATACCTCTTGCTTACTTTACATCACATGTATAAATACAATTAGCTATGTAAGTTAAGTATATATAACCTGTATTGTGCTTTAAAAATTACCTTAAAATGTGTCCATGTAAATATTGCAATGACAGTTGTATTCCTGCAATTGTAACCAGCCTACAAGTAGAGTATGACAAGGTCATCTCTACTCAGAGAACTGTTTACAGATTGGAACATTCAATCCATTATAATTATAATTATAATGTGTTATAATAATGCTTTTTTCAGCGCATGCGCTTAATTAAATGACCACACATTTCTCAATGGAATTTTGGAATTTGGAATTTGGAATTGGCTTATTTCAATTAACAAACATATGGGATAGCTTGGAAGTATCTGAGTTTAACCCAATTGCACCCGATGGTTATTCACAATTTTTTACTTTCCTTTTCCAACCAGAATCGGGATACACGTGTTGCCTATTGTGCTAGGGGATCTTCAAAAAATGAAGAAAAAAGATAATGAAGCAGAATTTGAAGCATTGGTGTGACTGTACTGCTCTATGTTCTTTCAGTTCTCAAGCGTTTCTGTTTTGTATATATTATTATTTATTACTGAAATCTTTACCCAAAACTTATCCAAATTATTAATGACTATTAACCCAGAAAATACTCTAAATTGTTTCTGTTTTTCACCCAAGAGTTACCTCCAGAATTTCAGTAAACATTTCACCTGAAATCTTCCAAGCCTATTTTTGGAGTGGTTGTATAGCTAATCAAATTGATAAACAAGTCACTTTTTATTGAATATACAATTTGAGTTATTTTAGTTAACTTAAGTAGATAAGTAAACTTGTCTGATAGTCTTCGAGTACAATAATTCCATGGTTATGAATGTGATTGATGGTGGTTATCTTACTGAGTAAACTGTCTGACATATGCTTTCAATTGCAAATACATTATATAATATTATAGTAATGCACAAATTCCCTTGTACTATTCACATATGCACACTGAACTAAGGTCAATATAATTATTTTCACCGTGAAGTCAGCACTTCATATTTTTGTTCTTACTGACAGTGTTTACAATGGCAAGTCATATTGATGTGGAGTATGAATTACCTGTTGTATTAAATCAGGTATATGAGGACATGTCAGATATGATTGTGTATGATGAACCAAGCAAATGTGTAGAAAGAGAATCAGCTGATGAAACTGGAAGTCAAAATGAGAACCTTTCAGATAACGTAGAGATCAAAGATAATCCTTCATATATAACAGGCTCATTGCTAAATGTGAGGAAGTTTGTTAGAGTAGATGATAGTGAGTCATTGACTAGTGATCCTAATCACTATTACGAAATTGTACCTGAAAGGCAATCAAGAAAACAGTCAATTCCAACAGATACAGCAATATCAGGTCAAGACCATCAGATATACCAACAAGAGAGTGATAATGTCAAGATAAAACAGAATTCTTCGGTGACTATATGTTTGCAGAAAAGACAAATAAATTCTAAAAGGTTGATACAAAAGAAAATATTTGTTGTAATAACTTTTTCTATCCTCTACATCTTAATGTCTTCTGTTACAATTTTCACTTTCATAGGATTGTGGGTCCAAAATTGAGACATACCTTGTTCCAGTCTCAATCCCAACTGATAACTTTATCTTGTACAATTACATACTAATAAATAATAGACTAAGTGACAGCTTGTTACATCTGCAGGCTTACATTTAGTATACTTCACTAAAATTTTCTGGGTGCACGTGTATACTGTTTGTGAGAAGAGTAAAATCATTTATATATTAGATGTAGCAGTACGATTGTTGTTCTTGTGTATTTTTCTTTTTTCATATGCATACTGTAGTATACTTTCTGTAGCATTTCTTGCTTACTTTACATTACATGTATTAATACAATTAGCTATGTAAGTTAAATATCCCACATAGCTATACAGTGTTATATATCTGTTATAATGTCTTTTTTCTAATTCTAACAGTCTCTCTATTGTATGGTCTTTCTTCTTTGAAAATGAAAGTTTAATCTGTAAAATACTCTAAATGTGATTAATGTGTGACTCCACCCGCTTAAACAGCAACTATACCACAGCTAAACTGTATAGTGATCTATACATTAAAATGTGTGTCTGTATTTGTGATAATTGAGCATTTGGAGGAAACAATTTTCTTGCAAGGCTGTAACAAAAAAATTAAATATAGTGTGTGACCATACTGACAAATTAAAGAATTTTCAAAATTATGTATATATACATGCATGGTCTCATTTTCATTTTTTCATTGCCTCAGGTGTCTGTCTTTCTTTCTTTCCTTCTTTCTTTCTTTCTTTCCATCTCAAGTGTTATCATATAATTATAATTTTTCATTTAATATTAAATAATAAAACGTTTCGTCTTAAATAAAATTCTTATAACTATAGAGATTCAGTTTATTTATTCATTCACATAGTATTTGTTGGTTTTGAAATTTTATTTTTTAATGAATAAATAATTTATAATTGATAATCTATTCATTTGTAGTATACTCATTATTATGGTATAAATAATCAGATTCTACATAGCATTTCAATGACAGCGCTACACTTAAATCATAATATAGGTTTAGAACATACTATGCATGGATACTATTATACTAAAAATGTACTACACTTGCTTGGTTGCCTCCTTGTTCTGATGGTCTTGACTTGATATTGCTGTATCTACTAGAATTGGCTGTTTTCTTGATTGTCTTTCATTCATAACATTGATTAGTCGATGACTCATTACACCCACCATCATCTACTCTAACAAGCCTCCTCACATTTAGCAATGAGCCTGTTATATATGTAGGATTAGGTTCCATCTCAATATTATCTGAAAGGTTCTCAGATAAATAATTATGTTTATTATAAATTTATCAATAATGAGGATAAAGCTACAGAAACCCATTAAGTGATGAAAATGTCCCAAAACAATTTTCTTCTTAAAACTTAATTCTTTTTTTTTTCTTCTAAATTCCATTGCTAAATAGACTTATGTAAGTAAGAACATAGGGATGTCTGTGTGAGGAAAATCATTTTCATTATAATTAATTTTTGTCATCGTAGTATAGTATTTGTTTCTACACTACATATGTAAAACATTTGGTTATTTGATGTTTAATATTTCGACATTTTGTTTTCCCAAAATGTATTCCATCATATTGACATCACTTGTAAATTTCAAAATATCAAGTGTAAATATTATTTTTATACAATGGTACATATCATTGACACTCATGGTGTGACCAGATGCTTAAATAGTGAGACTATAATAGCTAGTTCACATTTTGTTATAGTACCTATACATTGTGACACTCTTATACTGTATATAGACTAGTACAATCAAAATCTAACTAAATTAATCACATGTATATGCACTTGTGGTGTATGTATATATACACGCTTGAATGAGACTAGTTCACATTTTACCATAGCAACTCCACTCTCAGAAATAGAATTAAAATTTTACTTCAAGCAATATTCATATACTCGTGAAATGCAACGCCTTTTTGTGTTGAGTCTGAAGAAGCTCTTGTGAGTATGCTACGAAGATGGCAAGGAAAAAGATGACAGACCCTCAGCTTCAAAATGCGTTCATGTTGTTATAGGGAACAGGGACCCCCTCAGTTCAAACATGTACAACAATCAAATACCAAAAAAGAAAAAAGTATATACCCGAGCAGCAATCAAACCAGCTCCACAAACACCTTCATTGGTAAAAAAAGAAAAATAAGATATCTAAGCAGGAATGGAACCAGGAACCTTCAGCACTAAAATGTACAAACAAACACAATAGAAAGAAAGCAGAGAAGGCAAGGAACCCTCACCTCCAAAATACAAACAAACTATATAAAATATATAATTATTATTATTTATTAATTTTATTATATATACACATTAATAATTATACAAATCTACATAACGGAATTAATAAAATGAAATAATTTTAGTTATTAGCTTGAGAACAGATGGTTTCTATTATGTCTCTTTTATTCATTTTCTCAAGAGCCTCTATCAGAGTGTTTCTGTTAGCTCCTCCACCTTGTCTCAACCATGTTGATAACATTGTTCGATGACAATCTACTGCCTTTAGTGGGTTGTCAGACTCAATGATACGTAATGTAGTATTATCAATACCAAGATATAATCCTAACATCATCCAGTCAGGTGTCATATCTCTTAATACATGAACAACTGCCGCAAGATGTGACTCATCTGTGAAGAAGGAATATGTTTCATAATTAATTACCTTATATTGTATATACAATTATAATTATTAATAATTATCCTAAACATTTTGCACATAGAAACTTTCGAAGTCATGCATTATAAATACTCACCTAATGTATCATCTGGTATTACATAGTGGACAGGATTAATATTAGTAGTAACAGAGAATGATTGAGAAATCACCTTTCTCTCATCATTAGTCAGAACAGGATCAGCAATATCCTACAATAAAAAATATATAATTATAGTCATCTTAAACAAATTCTTTACAAAAAATTAATGAACGTGGTGAAGATTTAAGTTACACATGTACAAACAATCATTCACTTACAAATGGATTCCTTCCAGAAAATATACTGAATCTGTTCAGATGATCTCTAACTGACTGGTATGTGCTGGACTCTCTGGTTACTGGATAGATATCCATTATTGGTCTACATCTTTCTTGTATTTCTCTGAGGAGATGTTCTGGGATATACTGACTGACTTTACTATCATCAAACAGCTGATGGATTACTGGTAGAGGGAGGGAGTGGTATGGTTCAAACTGTTCGAGGAGTGAGGATATATCAAGTGTTTCACTTTTATCATTAGTGATAGATTTCTTCTTTAATAAAACAGCTCTTGCAATATTTTGTGTTTCATAGACAGACAACCCAGCTAGATTACATTGTAAAGCAGCATGCAGCTGATGAGGAGAAATTAAAAACTCTTTAGTATCAGGACAGATACAAAACTCATTCTTAACCTCTAGTATCTTTTTGATAACTGAACTACGAATTTCGCAACATTCCATTCTATCATTTGGTTGTACTAATAATATAACGCTACGATTCTGTTCACTAACTTGTACAACAATCTTAACACCATCTCTTGTCCAAGAAATACCATTCTTCCACACGGTACAGGAACGATCAAAAGGCTGAATTGGAGTTGATTGAATGATACCACCACCACTTACTTTCAATGAGAATGTATATGCTAATCGTAACAAAAGAATGTGAAGAAACCTGTTTGAAAAGAATTGGTAGGGGTTAGGACACCAAAGACACCACCCAAACCCATCAGTGATATTCAGTTTGGAGGTAGGCTCAACACTTACAAGAGCTGGAAAATATAACAACTTCTCTGATGAAGATGAGAAATTGGTAGAAATAATTTTGAGAGTGTTTTCATCAATCTCATGACAGAACTCCAAGCTCTTCAAAAAACCCACCAACATGTCGAGATCATATTGAGGGAACACATCACTTAGGACAGAAACTGGTACTATCCCAGTGTTACTAGCCAGACCTGAATGATATTCCTTAAAGTACGAAGGAGCAAACAGTGTGCCATTAATCTCTTTCAAGAAGCTTGATTTGTTTATAACAATCCAGCTATTGGTAGAATCTGTATTTTTAATGAACAAGATGAGACCTTTATCACTGAGAATAGTTAGAAATTCAAGCAGTACAGATTCATTTGATGGAAGGGAAGGCTCATTCTCATATCGTATCCTACGTGTGAGATTCTCTAAGCTGATAGCCTCCTTATCGATCTGTGTAATAAGGAAGGCATACAAGACATGACAGTAGAAACTAATACATTCGGATCTGTTAACCGCTGCTGTAGTACTCTCGGTCAGGCACCTAACAAACTCGTCAAAACCCACACCATCTATATTATGACAATCTACAGCTACAAAACCTTTATACTCCTGGTTTTCAATGATCTTTTGAATGTCAATTCTTTTAACGAGATCTTTGCCATTCATCGCTCTCCATTTATCAGCATGACTACCAACTACAATTACCTGACACTTCTTTGATATTTTACCGACAACATTTTGGATAAAGCTAGCCCAATAGTACAATTGCTTCTCAATATCCTCCAGTTTATCAGTTAGCTTGACTAGAATGATAAACACAGCAGGAGATCTCAACAGGACATTCTCCAGAACGGCAGCATGACTACTGTAATATTCAGGATGACCAGAAAAATCATACAAAACCATATTACCTATCTCATTACTCTGCAAATGATAAGGAACAATACCGGCTGTGAGAGGTTTAGCTTTCTCTCGATATTTGAACAGATTTATTTTATTTCGCCATGAGACACCCATACCTCGCTGGTCTAAAGCATTTGCCAAAGAAGTCTTACCATTGGTAGTATTACCACAAAGGAAGACTTTACTATAAGACTCAACAGGAAAAGCTACTCGGCAATTTTTAAAAGGTTCAAATAGTTTCAAAATGCGATAATCATATCTCGCGTTTCGTATAGTAGTTTCTTTGTATTTATTTTTAGCCATTGGGTCTACGCGACCTGTTGATAACAAGTACTTTACTACATTCACTTTACCATACGTACATGCTATATGAAGTGGTGTGTCTCCGTTTCTATTGGTTGACATTGGGTTTATTTGTTCTATGGACATGAGAAACATTACGATGCTTAATTTACCATTCTGACAAGCTACATGTAGTGGAGTATTATCATCATCATCTTTGGTATTAACATCTACTGAAGAAGAAGAAACAAGAAACATTGCTACATCTGTTGCACCAATTCGACAAGCTTTATGTAGGAGAATGGGATAACTAGGTATTCTGAAATTACCATCTACTAAAGATAAGGATAAAAGAAGCTGTATGATGTCTAGTTGTCCATTATGACACGCTATATGTAGTGGAGTAAAACCATTGTCATCTTTGATATTTGTATCTACTGAAGATGAAGACACAAGAAACTTTATGATGTCTAATTGACCAATTTGACAAGCTAAGTGTAATGGAGTATGAGCATTATTATCTTTGATATTCGTATCTACTGAAGGTAAAGTTATAAGATACTTTACAATGTCTAATTTACCATTATGACAAGCTACATGTAGTGGAGTAAAACCACTGTCATCTTTGATATTTGTATCTACTGAAGATGAAGACACAAGAAACTTTATGATGTCTAATTGACCGATTTGACAAGCTAAGTATAAAGGAGTATGACCATTATTGTCTTTGATATTCACATCTACTGAAGCTGAAAACACAAGAAACTTTATAATGTCTAATTGACCAATTTGACAAACAATATGTAATGGAGTATCACCATTTTTGTCTTTGATATTCGCATCTACTGAAGATAAGGATAAGAGAAACTGTATGATGTCTAGTTGACTGTAGCGACAGGCTGTATGTAGTGGAGTATTACCGTCACTATTTTTGCTATTCAAATCTACCGAAGATGAAGACACAAGAAACTTTACAATATCTGTAAAACCATTACGACAAGCTTTATGTAAGAGAATAGGATAACTAGGAATTCTGATATTCACATCTATCAAAGATAAGGATAAGAGAAGCTGTATGATGTCTAGTTGACCATAGCAACAGGCTGTATGTAGCGGAGTATTACCATTATCATCTTTGCTATTGACATCTACTGAAGAGGAAGACACAAGAAACTTTATGACGTCTAGTCGACCATTATGACAAGCTATATGTAATGGATTATAACCATTATCGTTTTTGATATTCACATCTACTGAAGATACAAGCACGAGAAACCTCACAATGTTTAATACACCATGAAGGCAAGCGATATGTAGTAGAGTGTCACTTTCTACTGAAGGTAAAGACATAAGATACCGTACAATATCTAATTTACCATTACGACAGGCTGTCTGCAGTGGAGTATAACCATCATCACCTTTCATATTTACATCTATTGGTGGTAAATATGCAAGATACTTTACAATGTCTAATTTACCATAAGAACAAGCTGTATGTAGAGGGGCAAAACCATTATTATTTTTAATATTAATGTCTGCTAAAGCATAAACAAGATGCTTTGCCACAACTAAATGACCAAAACGACAAGCTATATGTAATGGAGTATAACCATCATCATCTTTGCTGCTAACATCTACTGAAGATGCAAACACAAGAAACTTTACAATGTTTAAATGACCAGAAAGACAAGCTGTGTGTAGGAGAGTATAACCACTATTACCTTTAATGTTCATATCTATTGATGGTAAAGACGCAAGATACTGTACAATGTCAAATTTACCATAGCAGCAAGCTGTATGTAAAGGAGTATAGCCATCATCACCTTTCATATTCACATCTATTGATGGTAAAGACACAGGATACTGTGCAACGTCTAAATAAGAAGGTGTATCTAATAAAGTGTAACCATTTTCATCTTGGATATTCATATCTACAGATATGGACATTAGAAGCTTCACTATCTTAAGATTACCCCCTTTACAGGCACCAATCAGTGGATAATAACTGTTAACCCCTGTGGTTGGGTCACAAAGGCAAGTGTGAATGAGGTAAAATACTATCTCATAGTGTCCTCCTAAACATGCCAGATACAATGGAGTCTCTCCCTGTACACTTTGTTGATGAGGATCACAGTTACATTTATCAATGAGGTAGGTTACTACCTCATAGTGTCCACCTAGTATAGCATAGAATAAAGGTGGTGGTGGTGGTGGTAAATCTGGAATGAGACAATGTTCAATAAGGGAACCAAACCTACTATGCACAAGAGGATCGTATCCACAGTAGTTTATGAGTTGGTCACAAATATCTAACCATCCATGGTAAGCAATAACATGAAGAAGCGAAATGCTATATTTTGCACAAAAAATATGGTTATCTTGCTTGGGAGAGAAATGTGAAATTCTAATTTTTTCAGGACTCACTTCTTGTAACACCTCCAATACTCTTTTATAATCTCCTTTTATAAAAGGATCTGCATATTCATCATTGAGCGATTTTGGTCCATACGATTGTCTTTGTGGTAGAGGTGGTACTCTTGAAGGTTTAGATAATGCCATTACCCTTTAGGAGCAAAATAATGATCATAATAGAGTTATGTAATTGACTAATTACACTGCACATGAATGTACATATATATAATCCAATTGTAAGGATATGGCATAACAAGTGTATATAGAGAAAAAAGTATCCCTATGATTGCTTTATGGTGTCCAGGATTCAGTAATCATGGCTGACTTTATCATGCCTGAAACACAATAGCCTATTATAGTTAATATTTTGATTATCTACTCTCTTTACCTCTTGTAGAACTTTAGGAATATATTTCATGTAGAATAGTTAGCTATTAGTTCCAGTTTCTACGTAAGCTACACAGCTTTCTTTCTGCGGGTCTGTAGAGCTTGAAAGCGAGTTCTTTTACGCGCCACGCCCATTAATTGGACGTGCCCCCCGGGAATGACGTAACCTCCTTAACTACGTATACAACGCATACTCACGCAAGTGGACACAAACATATAAATATATATAATAAAATTATAGTTCGAACCCGTGGGAAAGCACTCATAGGGATGGCCCTACGGACCATAAAAAGTTGGTATTAAATTTACCGGGTATATACAACAAAGGAAAATAATTATATTATCAGTATACATCATCAGAGTTCATATACTTTATATAGATAAAATACCTTTAATCTAAAAAACCATAACAATAATATAATAATTATATATTTATATCACATATATAATAAGGTCCCAAAAAAACCACTGTAAAAATGAAAAGGTTCTTATATCCTCAATTGGTTACAAGAGTTTCAATGCAATTTTATATAATATCTTCCTGAGATTAAATCAATGGTGATCTCCAGTTAGTTAATATTATATATATATACATTTGTACTAGCGCTAGCTTCATTTGATCTTGATCTATATTGACTAGTACATATTATTATAATTCCTATTTAATTATCTGTTGAGTATTTATAATTATATATATATATTATATATATATATATATATATATATATATATATATAAATATATAAATATATAAATATATATATATATATATATATATAATATATAAATATAATTATAATTATGAATGTTTATTTTATTAATTAGTTATTATTAGTACGAAGTCATGGAATTTGTTAACAAATAACATTGAAACTCATTTAACCAAATGATGGTTAATATAACATTATATAGCACACACTGGAATAAATCTTAAAGTGTTTAAAGACAGTTTGTAATAATTATGCTCTAAACTGAATTTCTGTGACAGAACTGGATTTTCCTATTATACTTTGGCTAACTACCCCAGAAAGACTGACAAATGTATTTTGGAAGTCTACAAGTTACCCATAGATAGGGATACCTTTTCTCTAATGTATAGAAGCCAGCAGGAAAGTTGTATTTATATTACATTTGTATGGTATGGCAGTAATTATAGTTAGTGTATAAGTATTGTTTGGGTATAATTATAATTCAATTATAGTAAGGCCACATAAACAAAATTCATTGTTTCTCATCCTCTTGTTTACACAATATTAATGCGGCGGGCGGGTATTTACTATTTATATTTTAACACTTTTTATAATTAAAAACACCACACAACCATATACCAAGGTTTAAGAATTTTTATTCCTGACCTTATCTGAACGATTACCAGCACCATGTCAGATATATAGCCTCTTATATCAATCACCTTTCTCCTCCACTGCTCAGATACGGTCATTACGGTGTAGCTAGTGTCACGTGATGCTGTGGTAAGGATCACGTGACCCCAATAATAATTGGTGCGGGCGGGGATGAGAAACAATGAATTTAGTTTATGTGGCCTAAGTGTATAAGTATTGTTTGGATATAAATATAATTCAATTATAGTAAGTGTATAAGTATTGTTCGGGTATAATTATAGTAAGTCTTATAAGTATTGTTTGGGTATACATGTAATTATAATTCGATAAAAGAACATGACAGCATGACTGACTCTGGAAACGAGAAAAAGGAGAATCAAGTGGATAAAGAAGCCCAAACTATATCAAATAAATTTTTAATCATGCACCTATCAAATGTAACTAAATGCTCCCATAATATTTTTAATTAATTTAAGCAAGTGCACAGATGTAATTTAAAGATGATACTTTTCACAAACTGCACTACAAAACAAAATTGTTTAAACAGCTCATTATTGGTAACAGTCACAATGAATAGTGTAAATTGTTATGCAGGGTATGATGACTTTCATGCACACTGATGCCAACATACCAATAAATAAGTGCCTTTGTTGTGGTTCTTTTGTGGAGTTTCTTGGCAAGGAATTATACTTCAGCATTTTTTGATTGCCAGGTACAGTGACATAGGCAGGATAACAAAACAGCACTTTCAAGTATATACAGTAGCTATATAAATTAGGTCTAGTAGCTTTACCATTTGGGTTTAGGTGGTGGATTGCTCTCCTATAATAAAACTTCAATTATTCATAGCTTAGAATAAAATAGGCCCGTTATGATGTTAACAGCATAACCATACAACTAAACATAATTCATGCAGCAGTTTAATGTTCATTACATGGAATAAAAAGACATTTAACTAATGAAGTCATATTTTTATTGGTTACAAATAACTAATTTAGTAGTTGCACAGTTGGTTGTTCAGAATACAGGCATCTAAAGTTTGTACTAATTATATTCAATTAGTTGAAGCACTATAATGTCTATACTCATGCCAAAAATTTTACTATATACTAAAGTACACAAGTGGCCATAAAAAAGGGTTTGAAAACCTACAAAGACATAATTTAATTTATATATTCTAGTGTACCTTTTCTTTTAATACCACCTTTTCTTTTAATACTTGGTGTGCATTATGTCGTATATAGTAACATCATGGATGTAGCCATAACATCCTCTATGACAATTGACAAGACATTTACACTATTCCTTGCAACTGTACTATATAGCAATGTGTTTTATCATTTCATAAAGTGCCTATACTTCAAAGGTTGTACTTGCTCTAGAAAGTGGTTGAACTTATGTACTACCCTATATGTGCTTATCCCATGTATGACATAGAAACCTTAGCTATATCAAACCACAATGAATTGTAAGGAGTTCTCAGTCAGCATATTTACAAAATAATGACCATAAAGCTAACTTTTTTGTTGCACTTACAGTGTCAAATCAGTATTAGTGTAATTAATATTTATAACATTATAACCTTATACTTAATAATACATCTCTATTAAACACAAGGAGATATAAAACTAATGTACATAGCTATACATACATACATACAAATACACATACAATATCTATTTGAGGCCTACAACATAATTATCCTATATCAGTTAGAGTACAAATTAGCAGTAACAATCCTCAACTTTACCTCAGATCTAGATTTGGAGTCTTCTACTTCTACTTTTCAACAATATAGACTATATACACAATTGTGTTTGGTTAGATTCAAACGTTCAGATCATACTTTTTGTGTTTCTTTAAGAAGTGTCAGCCATTCTAGTTACGGAATGGCCAAGTTTATAAAAGAGGAACATACTATCTAATTATAGCTACAGAATCTGTTGCTCTATATTGAGTCTTCAGGACAATAAATCATTTTAATACTAAATCTGTACTCTATAACATTATTAACAACCTTATAAATGTAATAGTTATATCAAACATAGCATTATAATTCTCGTTGCTCTTTTGGCTATAATGAGGGATAAACATCTCAATTGTCATAGTGGAAAAAAATTTACTAACTATGAAATATATAATTATTTTAATTACTATATTTAAATTGGTTAAACACTTCTTTGTTTGTGTGTCCACAACTGTTGTAACCCTCGGGCTATTCCTTCAGGTTCCAAATAGTATGGACATCTCCAAACACCTGTGTTTAACCTATGGTAATAATTATATATACTATATATATATATATATATATATATATATATATGTATATGTTATACCACCCCTGCGAGGTATATATCACATTTATACCCGAGGGCAAGGTGAGTATAAATGTGATACATACCGAACGGGGGTGGTATAATTAATTTATACCATGATGAAACCACGCTTCTGCGCATGCTCAGTAGTGCTGGACACATGTTTTTATTTGCTCCATTATGTCGAATGAGAAAGAGAACAAAGATCCTAATCCACTTCCATCAAAGAAACGCAAGCTTTCCTTATCGAGAAAGGGGAAGTAGGTGGGCAATGGATAACCTGAAAGATTGGTTTGAAGACTGCAATAGCAGAAACCCAAGCGATACCTGTCCTAGTGAAATTCTAACTCCTACATGTTCTAAGGAACTTCTCAACAAGTGGCTCTGTGTTTTAATCAATGAAACTTGCAGCAAAACAGGCTACCCATATCCAACAGTCTCTGCTAGCTGGTACACTTGTTCAATGAGGATACTAAACCCAAGCTATCCAAACTTATCCACCATTCCCACCTCCATTTCCTTCAACACTTTATTATCTAGCCAGTCTCATCTTCTTCAGTTAATGAAAACGACTCGCACTGTACTAAATGAGTACTATTCCTGTTTAATCATAGTTTTTTCGTGTTTATTGATATTTAGAATTTAATGAATAGTTTATGGCTCTCAACTTATATATGTATAATTATAATGTATAATTATATGTATAATTATGTATTTGCACATTTTGGGTTCAGTTGATTAAATTTGTATTGTACTTGAGAGGTGGATACCACAAGCAGGGAGTATATCAAACATCAAAGTGAAATATACAACCCTAGGGAGTATATCAGTTATATACCCCTTTCAAGTGTGGTTCCAGCATGCTATATATATATATTATTATAATAAATATACTACAGAGATAGGTTTGTTTATATGTATCAAAAAATTAATAGTACTGTCTATGTAGGATCCAGAATGACTCGTTTCCTTGGTTTTACAAGGGTACTCACGTAACTGCAAAAGTAAGGTAGAGGTCAAGTTGTCTCACAAATGAAAATTTGAGGATTTGTGCCAATGGAATACACTATAAAACAAGTTGAGCAGACTACACTTATAAAGATAAATATCACTTTTGTTGTCCTACAAAACTGCAGCACTATTCAACAGTACTGTGGAACACATGTAAGATAATGGAAGTGATATTTATGCTTATGATCATATCATCTCTATCTTTGTTTCTTGGCATTATAATTACATAGAAAAGTAGATGTAGGAATGACAAATTAATTAATTATGTAGATATACTTACTGTATTCTTCCGCTTGAATTCTTTCTTAAGATCTGTGGTAGAAAGTTGAGAAGGGTTGTCTGTCTGTCTGTCTGTTTCAAGCTTAGAACTGAATACGATCTCGTGAATGAAAAAGTCACAGTCGAACGGTGCGCTATATATCTAAGAAAGAGCCCACCCACGCATATATAATAATTATTGCAACAGGATACGAAGTTGCCGAAGTACATACCTACTAGAATACTGGAGGTATCACATCCCGAATTACTATATAGACTAAGAGGGTATAACAATGTGGTATATACATGGTTCCTGATGTGTGCTGAGCCACCTCACGATAATTATTCTTCTGATCAAGGTGGGTATGGTTCGAATAATAATTATGGCGTTATGAAACTCAGTTACTGTAAGGGCTGCTAGACATGGTATTCAGACATTCGTTGGTTGTGAGGCTGGCTATGTAAGACTAGGTTGTGTAGTTAATTAACAGACATTATAGCATCTGTATGCTGCTGTTGTACCACATACATCTTGCCACCAATTGCTCAGAAATAAATGAAAACTACAAGACAGTTGAGTGATGATGACATTTATACCTCAGATCAACCAAATGATATCCACTAGCCATTGACATTTTAAATCCAATTGCATTATTAGACAATGTCCTGCACTTCTGCATTCCATCTTATGAGATAAACTCTTATTAAAAAAAATGAAAATCGTGACTAACAATTTTATTTTATGTTACAACCTTATTAAATTAAACTCTCATCGTGGGACTATGATATTCATCAGTAACTGTAAATAGGAATCTGATCAAAAAATCATTTCTTTAGCTGTTTCTTTTTTGTTTTCTTGTGTACATCAACTTGAAGTTTTATTGTGTATACTATACACCATGTGAGTAGCTACTTGTAGCTTTTTCCAGTTGGTTTATGGCTTGAACCAAGTAAATTGGTTTTATGGTAAAGAAAATTTGTTATTTTGAATTCCTGTTCACAGTGGCATATAATTATAGCCTAGTCTCGCGTAGCCAGCCCATCCCTCTTCCGCTCTACGAGCGAGGGAGGGATGGGCTGGCTACGCGAGACTAATTATAGCCAGGATCTACGCATACATAGCATAGCACATATACGTAGGATTTAGAGGCATAATTGCTAATTAATTTTCACGCAGGGGCGTGGTTTAGCGCTAGCGTCCGCGTAGCAATAACAGTAAGTGCTAGTGACAGACTGGACCAAAATTAATATCTTGGAGTTGTAAAGATGTGACAGCAGTGACATAACTATGAGACGCCAAGTATTTTTTTGACTTTATCAAAAAAGAATGCATCGCAAAATAGACCCAACCTACCTCGCGAATTCGTAAGGTGGGTCTGAGAGCATGCGCATTAGGCTTAATAATTATATAATTTTAAAGTAAATTAGGAGGAGGAGTTTTGCGATGAAATTGACAACTAGTAATAAATTATAGTGTGCTGGCTTAGAGTTTGGTAGTCTGTATAGAAGAACTAAAAGAAGCATGTCAGGTTAGTCTTTATATATTTAAATCTGTTAGTTTAAAACTGAAAACCGAGCAACCACATAGAAGTTGCTGTGATTCCTTTTATTAATAATATATAATTATAATATAATTATATATATATATATATACATAATTATATATATAGTTTATGTTATAAGAATACACTGCTTCTACTCTGTTGCACTGACAATAGTTTTACGTAATATTTATATATCCATTGGGATATAATAAATGATATGGTAGTGCCGTAGTGGCAGTCTAAGAGTAAAGGTCTGGAGTGAGGGTCAAGCTAGAATAAAGGGTTGTTAGTGAGGATCTATGGGGTAAGATAAAGGGTCCAGAGGTGAGGGTTTAGCACAGTATATGTTAATTCTATCTCAATAGCCTATTTGTACATGTATTATCTGAGAGGTGGTTAGTCCTGACCTGTGCCAACCATTGTTGGCAGAGCACTGCTGTAGTGACACATGCATTTGCAAATATTGTTCTCTCTAAATGGTTAACATTCACAAATATAGTCACATAATATCATTAATTTTGTACATGTCATATTATAGAAAACGATGAAACACTCAAACCAGAGGATTTAGCAGTTCTTGCATCCAATTCTTATTATGATTCATTACCAGTATCAAACGCACCATCTTCACTCGGTAGGGCTTATGAATCTGCTCATTCAGATGATGGTATGTTATTATTTAATAACAAGATTAATTAATTCTTGACTAACTGTAGACATGTGTATAATTATAATGAACATTTCAAAGGGAGATTGAGTGAAACAACACCTGCACATATATTTATATGTACATGTACATACACATACATCGTTACATACCTGCATGTATAGTATGTACACATATATACATACATGTGTATACATGTGTATACATGTACTGTAAGCACACACACATACACTTTGTACTCTGGTAATATCGTACATGTTTTTTTGCATAAGCAATCTTTGTTTATACTATAGTTGTTACATTTAGATGTAAAGAGACTGTGATAATATATTTCCAGACACACCATTTTTAGTACTAACTACACATGTATATGTATATATCTCCAGATTTTAGTTTATGATTGTACCACAACCCTATACATGTAAATATTGATAGTAGCCAGTACTGACAAAAGTATTTCAATGTTCCTCTAAAGATGTACTGACTGTATTGTTCTCCTTAATCCTTATTCATTTACTTATTTATCTCCTTCATTTTACTATTTGTACATACATGTACGTGTGTATTAGTACATGTATAATGCTTTTTCTTAGCCCCCTCCCACCCCCTTTGCTTTGATTTTCTCTGTGTGAATTAAAGGTCATTCATGTTCACCATGACCTCAATGAAATGTTCAAAACTTTAGTTTGGATTTACCAACAATCTTTTTTACCTCCACCATTTTCATATAATTATCCTTCCTGTTCTTTTTTGTGTATATCAAATTTCTATCCATTACTTGATTATTGAGTTACAGTATAATGATATATTAACCTTATAATATTAAACTATACCTCATACTGATAATAGTGCAAATAAAGTCATCACATTCTAACTTTGAACAGACTTAGCATAATTATAATCATTTTGGATATTACTGAATGCTGATAGTGCATCACTGATCCAATTATTGATTACAGTAACCTTATAAAGACGGTCACATGTACAGTGCATGCACATTGTAACAAACATACATGTACATGTATATGTATATTATTATAACTATATACTTATATATTATTGTTATTATGACTATATACTTCATGTTCTGCGCATTCTGGGAATTTAAACTGTAGATTGTATTGAAGTCTTTATTATTAGTAGATATATCTATCCCCGGCTGTAATAAGCATACAGTACATGTATGCAATTGCAATTGTGCTTTTTATGGCTTTCCCTATGATTGCTTTCCCATTGGTTCAATGTATGTGTATATATACATGTGTATTATTATGTTATATACGTAGGTTTGTCACATGTGTACATATTGTATGTGTCGTATACGAAGTTAAGGGAGTTGTATGTGTCAAACTAGACTCAGTCAATTAATGGATGTGACGTGTAATAGAATGTGTGCTCATGCTCTACAAGAAGAAAGCTGCTTTTAGCTTAGGTAGAAACGTGAACTAATAGCTGTTCTACCTCAAATTCTATAAGATCCTTTGAAAACTAAGTAGAGTAGATAATCAAAACATTAACTATAATCGACTGTTGTTACTTCAGATATGAGGAAGTCGGCCATGAGTACTCAATGTTGGACACCACAAAGTAATCATAGGGCTATGTTTTTCTCCATATATCTTGTTTTCAATTTAGTGAAATAGCATTTTCTATAGACACCCTCTATTCATACAAAAACTGTCAAAATTCCACAATATAACTACTGATGTACTGAACTGATGAGAGATTTTATCGATATTCCGTTAATTCATATATGTACTGATACTAATTTTTTGTTATATCTACCTTCTGGTTTCTGATTTTTGCAGAAACAGTGAGGATTTTCTCAATAATTATTAGCATCATAAAATGGATTAATCATGTTACAATCTCAAGAAATGACATTACAATGTTGTGTTGTTCTAGTATTTTGGTACTAAATGCAGTTTTAGTACTGTGTTATAGTTTTCATTCTAAGAACTAGAACTAACTGAAACTACTTTTAATTTTCAATATTAAAACAAGAACTGAACTAAAATTCTAAACTAAAATATTAATTTTTACCCTTAAGGTTACGGTATACAGTTTGTCATTAATTATTCACAAGATACATTTTCCCATTGTATCATAAACTGCAGTTTTTTTTATAAAACTGTACAACAAACAAGGAAAAGTTTACTGTAAAAAGTCACGATTTTATGGCACTTGTTTCTTGCTGTCTTGTACTGAGCCACTGAGGTCGATCTCTCATCTGGAAGATCTTCTGTGTCAAATCTAGCCACCAACAGTGCTTCTATTCTTGATCTCTCGCCATTTCCAACTTACTTTAGAACTTACTTGAGGGCAACTGGAGATATAAAGTCACTTGTCTCTTCAGACACCATTTTTACCCAGTCCATGACCACAAAAAGCTTCATTTCTTGCCAATCTTTCGTTGTCTTTGCGAAAACTCTTCGAGCTGCCCTGCCCACACCTGACTATAATTAGATAACACACACTATACGGCAGGAATTCCGGTAACCAAGGAATAAAGTGATGCAAAAAAAATAGCGTGCAAGCATTTCCAATTTTGATATGTAATCAGCTGTAGGTGACTTACCCGCGCATCACATGCAAATTACGTGGGCAAAACACTATACCTTAAACTAGTTCAAATTCAACAGTTTACTTAACACCTTGTGAAATGTGTAGTCCACTATCATAATTATTACTATATAGAGACTACAGCTGCTCATTTGAACTCACACATTCAACTCAGTTTAGTTGACTGTCATTAGTTCTTCAGTACGGCGGGGATTGGAGTACTCCAGCATCCACAGTTGCAGTAGAGAGAGTTTTCTCGCTAAACAACTCGTGGAAAAAGAAATATCTAATGTCCATTTAGCTACACAGATAATTGTGTTTTCTTTTGCAAATAGAATTCTTTAAAACTAGAATAAAACCAGTTCTCCAGCAGTGCATGATAATTAATATACTAAAACTGTACAGGTGTATGATACTAGAACTAATACTATACTGAAATAATAAAGACATGTGGTACTAGCTATACTAATATTATAAAGAAGTGTAGTACTAATTCTATACTAAAATTACTATATAGACCTGAGTGGGTTTTGTAAATGAAGTGCTTGAGCACAAAATCAAGCGCTTTAAAAGGGCTTCAACTACAAGATCAAGCATTGAATAATCATTTAAAATTTTCTCTATACCATAAAAAGTGATTGATTGGTTATGTGAGTAATGAGAGTATCTATAGGAACTTAAGACGCCAAAATTATAATGTTTCTAATGGAGAATACAATTTTTACTTTCCGTTATAAACATGTATATAATGGAAAGTACAGATGTATTGTCCATTAGAAACATAATAATTGTTTTCAGTTTCCATTATAAAGTATTATTACCAGCAACCTTTATATAGGTATTGATGAAGCTAGTACCATGCAAATTGTGAGCCGATTGATTGATGGATGAATCATCATGTGCTAAGAACTTTGTAGAAACTTCAGAAATGTTATTTAAACAGCTGAGCATGGACTGATACTATATGTTCTTAACAAGCATTATCAATATAACTACATAAGCACAAATGATTTAAATGGACCTCAATGCACCTTGAATCACTGAACAAAATGTGCTTAGAGCACTTTAAAGCACAAGCACCAAAGTGCTTGCCCCATGCATGGTATTAGTACACTTATTGTAATATTGGTTATACCAATACTGATACTAGAAATAATGGCTTTTAATGACAGGTATTGATTACTAATTTCATTATTGGTACATGTACATCACTAAAATAAGATCACTTCCAGTTTCAGCATACATAGCAATGTTTTGTGTTCTTAGTGGAATAAAGAAAAGGTGTTACTGTGAAATACAATTAAACACCATCAATAATAGATATTTGTTTGTTCTCAAAACAGAATGTTTGTTGTTTGTAGTAAACTTTGTCACCGAATTATTATTACTTTCACTTGTTTGATAAGGCATTTTATACACTTTATATTTCATATATGTACATGGGAGTACATGTACATACCATTTAAAATAAATCTCGGTGTATAGAAATACTGGTAACTGTTTCATACAGACACGTGTACATCAAGACTCATTTTCAGTGACATAATTATCAGCACTCATTGATAGTCACCACAAAGGAATCGTAGGGATATGTTTTGTCTCAATATTCTTGTTGCTATTTTTGTTGCTACTCTTGTAGCATTGCATGTATGTATAATCTAACTCAGTGGTGATGTACGTGACTAGATGATTATGTTGTGACGCAGTAGTTTACACAAGTAATTCCTTACTCTTTTTATTCTATATGGAATTTCATGTAATGTATTGTATCACAGCTATTGGGAGTGTATCTCTTGTTTATTTATATAACATTATTATTTATAAAGTCTGTTCACATTCACGATGTCCTCAAAATTATGATGTGAATACTGCTTGCGAGATGTTGTTGGATTATTTCTCACACTGTTCATTTACACGCCAAGTCCATTAATTGACCAACCCCACAGAATGATGCAACTTCCTTAACCCTTCACAATGTATGAAACATATTTGTCACAAACAAATATATAAATATTATTAAACCACGTAGAAAGCGATTTCCCGGTGGGCCATAAAAACATATTTTCTATAAAAGAGATTCTGATGTACATATGTTGCAAAACATACGGAACATATCACCCCATTTAGGCCTACATGTAGTATGTGCCATGTTTACTTAATCAATAATGCAGTAATGGAGTACATGTACATACATGTATGTCTGATATGTGTCAATCTTGTTTCTTAAGTATTATCAAGGTTTCATATAGTGAGGGGGAGGGGTGGATATACCCTCTTCTAACTTGTGTTTCCTCCCCATAGATTTCAGGTAAAATTTATTTTAACATGTCCCAGAAGCAACCTCAGAGAGCCTAAAGAAAGTACTGGGGAAGCATACAACCATACCCCTACCCACCCCTTGATTCTTTGCCCTCCCTATCAAAACATCCTGTATGATACCCTTCATCATTATCCCTTCATTAGGGTTGGGCGATATTGGAAATTAAGTTTTGCAATTATTACCTAAAGGTGACTTGCGATTACTACAAAATTGAAACTGTCTATGATAGCAAATATTTTAAAAGATGACATTTCTAATTCAAAAGCATTTGGCTCGACATTAAGTATCATAGTGTTTTACAAGAACAAAGACACCAGAGTTTTGGATAAGCCTCTTATGCGCACCATTGACACAAAAAGCTTCTTATTTAGCACTGCACAGTTCTTTCTTTGTGTGAGATGGCACAGTTAATTATGATTATATTATCACTAACAACATTAACTGTTTGTTAATTGGCTTAAGATGTATTCCCAATGGTGCACACACTGAGCCAATTTGGTGCATGCTTCAAAACACATCAAAAACTGTTGAGGACACCTGGGATATGAGAAGATGATTTTCATGTTTATATGATCTTCTTGTGATCCTGTATCTTCTCTTACTACATTTGTTACTTTGTTTGCACGATCTACATGTACATGTGTGTATATACTATATACACACATGTACATGTAGATTGTGCAAAATATATAGTATATACCAAACTGTCTTTCTTCACATTTTGTATTAAAACTACGATGATTTTTATGTCAGACCTGTCTGTTCTGGTTCAAACTACTAATTTGTACGGTATTTGTAATTTTTACAATTGTGTTTGTCTGTGAATTGGTCTATAGTTTATTAAAACATTTCCAAATATTTGTTATTCCACTATTCACCGTAGTAGTTGTAATCCAGTGTTAAATATTAATTTTAGATTCTTACGTGATCACTAATTGTGTCAATTAGCCTCATTGATGGTTAAAACATAATCTATTAATTATCATACTTCTCTACAGTGTACTATGAGTGTAGTAATTTTAGATTCTTACGTGATCACTAATTGTGTCAATTAGCCTCATTGATGGTTAAAACATAATCTATTAATTATCATACTTCTCTACAGTGTACTATGAGTGTAGTAACTTTTTCATGCAAGTTTACTTGTTTCTGAACTTGCATGTATACCTTAATTATATTACATGTATGTACATGTGAACATGTACATAATTATATAAGTATGTACATGTACATATACATGTACATTATGTACATGTATATGTACACATACACATGTACATAATTTTATAAACATGTATATGTACACATGTACACGTCATATACAAACAATCTACATACTTATAATGTAAATGTACATGTACAGTGTACATTCTTATTTAGTCATGTACACTTACATATGTATGCATCATGTACATAATGACAATGTATGTACATACTTATATAATCATGTACATGTACATACTTATATAGTCATGTACATGTACATGTACACATCATATACATACAGTAGAAAACAAAAAAAAGTTCACGTTCTGTCTTCGTTCTACGACCGTAGTACGAAACGCTCCGTTCTGTTGTTAACTCGTACCGTTTTAGCTACGTAGCGTGTAAACGACGTTTCTACGATGGTGATTTTAGCGTATGAACTACGTTTCGACGGTACACTCTACGGCGGTTACTTTGACGTAATTGCGCATGCGTAGTTGTAAGAGTCTTAACTCTCACATTTTATAAGACTCAACATTCTAACTTTCTTTGCTGGAAAGAAGAGTTGTTAAGTAAGCCATTGATGTTAAATTTATGCTTCGTTACCACCAGGAAGAGAGTAAGACGAGCGCTTGAAAATTTAGTACTTCCACGGGCAACGCCCACCTCTATGCACGCCTGCATAACTTTTGCATTTTAAATAGCAGTGACTTTTAACTGACTTAGTTAGACAGAAGACTATCTAAGAAAGCTGTAGATACCAAAAACATGCTTCGTTAGCTACAGGAAAGCAGCAAGGCGAGTGGATACGGTAAATAGGGCGTTGACCGTTCCGTATAAACGGATTTTCATCGTTCCGTTTTCTAAAACGTGAACGCAATCTCAACGTAGCGTTTAGACGGCGTTTGTACAGCGTTTTCACCGTTAATCGTTCCGTACAACGGTCGTAGTACGAAGACAGAACGTGAACTTTTTTTTGTTTTCTACTGTAATTACAATGTATATCTATATTTGCATGTCTAGGCCCTAGAGTATATTTATAAATACACAGGTGCATATCTATTGTATAGGCTACATGTACATAAATATAGGACCTCCCTATAAGTCATACAGCAGTACATTTAATGTACATGTACATATCTTTCTATATCAATGTTACCATTGGTTCTAAAATACTAATAATAATACTTATGCTAGTACATAACTATAACTATGTTGTATACTAAAACCCTCTTAGACAATGTGATGTTTAGTTAACCTGTACTTACAGGTCTACCGTAATAACTAAAATGAAAATTGTGCACTATTAGTTAGTTAACTAAAACTAAAAACCTTTTAGTAAGCCTAAAATTATGATAAACTAGACATAGTATAACTATAACTAAAAGTGGTCATTATTGTAAAACTAAAATCACACTAGTGCATAGTATTATTATTACTACATACAGTTGAATGACACACACAATGTCTTTACTTAAGAGATTTTATTGATATTCCAATAAATCAATAGTTACTTTAGATATGTATGAAGTACTGGTATTGAACAATGGAGTATTTTGATATTAGTATCACCAATAATATTACTAATTGAATATGACACCAAATGTAACAATATACTTCATTTATAATGTATACTACTATTTACATATGCAAGTAAAGTAATTTAAAATCTTTTTAAAAATGAAAGAGCATGTAGGGATATCAAAACCGAAAAAGCACAGAAACAAGATTGGGATGGTAATATTTTGTTATTTACCATCACTAGTTAAATGAATGATACCAATGTATAGAAGATTATAGCTCATAAAAATGCTGCAATCTGAACGGTCAATTATAGGTTTCTAAATCCCGTAGTAAACCTACTTTTAATGAATTAGTAAACCTATAATTACTTAGTAAACCTGTTGCAATGTTGCTATAGAAATTTCACACAATGAACAGAAGCAAAGTTTGTTGTAAGGCTGGATCTGTTGATTTTTACGAGCGATCAATTGAGAAAGTCGCTAAAGTGTGGGCATTGTACTGCATTTGTAAAAAACACTCATCTAGCTGCTTTCTATCAACAAAGGAAGAATGGTTTTAGTATCCATGGCCTTCTTAAAAGGTCTTTTGTCCAACTAAGTAAGCTAAAATCTTCAGCTTTTTGAAATAGTGAAATGCAGTAACACTGCAGTAATACAATTTTTGAAAGCCTCACAGCAGGCCATTGGTCAATACCTATTAACCTTTAATTAACTAATGATTGGGTAGGGGTATGGAAGGCTAGTGCCTGAGCACAGTTTTGGAAATAGTATAAATTAAATTAATAGTTCATTAGTGATGGGCGATACCTTTTTTTCCCAGTTCGGTACGATACCGAGTACTTTGAAGCTTGGAACCAAAGGTACCGAGTACGATACCGAGTACATAGTTTGTGCGCATGCGCAGAAAACTATTGAGTCAGTTTGTGCAAGTATATGAATACAATGTGTGTGTATTAATAAAATTTAATGTTTACTGAAAGTATAGTCTGTATTGACGAGAGAAATAGGTAGTGTGAGAGGAATACTGTCACTTTGTGATCACAATTCTAGATTATCATGTTGAGGAAGAGCAGAATATTGGGATTTTTTGGCTTCAACCTATTTCGCCTTTTGGAAACCAATTGACCAGCCTTTGAGAAAAGTCGTTCCAATGGAACTGATGACATAAGAACTATAATTATTTTTAAAATTATTGTTGCAGGTGATAATAATAATTATTATTAAAATAAAAAAAATAACGAGTCAATATTATTATTAGATTATATTAACAAATATTAAGGTTAAGTGGGTGTGGTTATGGTATCGAACGTAGTCGGTTCTGTTTCCAGTACGTACCAACAGTTTGTGTGCTGGAACCGAAGTATCGAGTACTTGGGTACCGGTATCGCCCATCACTATAATTCATTAATAATTAGTAGTGGTTAGCATGGTATTTGGGAAAATGAAATCCCTTTGAATCTACAATGATAAAGCGTCAATAGACGCCGGGTCTCGATCTCGAATTCTGCGAATACGCGAAGCCTCAAGCCTGGGCGTGGTTAAGAAGGTAACACGTGTTCTGTGACTTCACACTACCACACTTTCAAACACTCGTCTTGCTGCTTTCCTGCAGCTAACAAAGCATGTTTTTGGTATCACTGGCTTTCTTAGAATGTTTTCTGTCTAAATAAGTGAGTTAAACGTTATTACTGTTGAAAATGCAGACGTTATACGGCCTAGTATACATGTAAAAGTGGGCGTTGCCCGTGGAACTACTTTTTCAAGCACTCGCCTTGGTGCCTTCTTGCTTATAGCGAGGCATAAATTTTACATCAATGGCTTTCTTAAGAACTCTTCTTTCCAGTAAAGTAAGTTAAAATCTTCAGTATTATAAAATATGAGAGTTATAAAGATGATATATTAAACGCTCTGCCGACACATATATAGGTAATTTGTTGGCGCTCTAGCACGGTCATAACCTTTTTAGCTACTATTATTTTACAAAAACATATTGCAGCTACGTACAAGATATTTATTCCTTTAACAGATCTTGGGAAGAGCTTCTTTCAGCTAAAGTTTCGCAATACTTATAAACCAAATTACAAAGAGCTGGAAATCGAACTTTTAGGTACATTTTTCTTGAGCATGACGAATCACATACCTCTGAAACTGGACATAAATGCTTACCTTCAATAGAGCTACAAAGTGTTCAGGCCACTTTTCTATTTAATTTTGTATTTTCACTGTAGTGACAATCGCTGCTACAAACAGTGGAATACCCACTCTTTGTGACAACCTCTCGACAAAATAGATTGAACAAATGGTGGGCAGACACCTTCACTCCCCTCAAGTAAAATATTGAGGCCATACATTGTATTAGAACAGAACGATGTGTACCTGAATATTCCTATACATTTTAGCTCATTATAAACTCACATTTTTGTGGTTGCTGACTGTCCAACCCCCTTGGTTAAGCATGGCAAACAGAACAAACATTCCAACAATCAAATATTTGTGGTGGAAAATGTGTAAAGTAGTGAATATCATGAATAACAGGAAGTACTGTTAATTATTGAAACATCTATCCGCTAGAGTGCCACCTAAAATTTAGGCCTTAGGTGAATAAACAAAAACTCCCATATTAATTATAGTCTTTAATAGACGCCTACTTGAAACCTTTCGCCCGGGATTCTATTTACAATTTACGGTACATTACTAATAATGCATGCATTGATGTACATATTGTGAGGGATCAAGTCAATCTAGGGTGAGAAATATTATGAATAATAGGGAAATATGCAAAAAATAGTATAAAGGTTTTGTGGAAATTGCTCTAAAAAATAATTGTTTAAAAGTTGAGCATAATGTGCTCAAGCCTAGATGTGGGATGGTACAACAATATATATTTCAGTAGAAGGTATATTATAATGGTAAAGGTATATATACAACACTGTTACAAGGTATCTATTATAAAAGTGATGCTGGAGATGTGTTAAAAGAGTAATAATTGTTCATATAATTATGATGTAATTGGGAGAGATTGGTGAATTGATATTAGTTAAACTTTACATTATTAATTATCTAATTTGAAATGTCATCATGAATATTCAGTACATAATAAAGAATATCTTGTACCATTACATAGTATGTACTAGCATATATTAATATAGGTTATACATCAAGGTAATAGGTTTATCAAACCGAAGGCATGAGGTTTGATAAATCTAGTAGAGACCTTTACCGTGGTATATAACCTACACTTATTATTACATACAGTTGAATGACACATGCAATGTCTTTTCTTTAAATTAGAGATTTTACCAATATTCCTTTAAATCAATAGTTATTTCAGATATACATGTATATGAACTATGAAGTACTGTACTGTTATTGAAGAATGGAGTATTTTCATATCAGTATCACTAATAACATTACTAAATGAATGTTACACCAAATCTTTCATTTATAATGTTTTACGTATAATATATATTGTTAACCTGTATTATCAGTTTGAAATATCAGCTGTGGTAATATATACTACAAATAATATCATATACATGCATATTTTTCAATGTAACACAGCTGCCATCTTAGCCTTTCTTAGGGAAATATATTCTCTAACATCCCTGTTTTATTTTCTCTTAAATTGTTGATTGTGGGCTCAGCCTTGTATGTACATGTATATGACTTGTATGTGATATATGTTATTAAGAGATTCATACCTGAATATCAGTTTCTATTTCCATATATCAACCTGCCTTGAGGTTTATATGGAAATATGAAATTTTCATGCCCAATTGAAAATGTATCAGCTATGTACATGTCACATGACATGAAATAACTGTCATGGTAAGAATGGTTAGAGCCAGTGTTTAATAGTTGTATGTTATATGACTTGTATCTGATGTATGCTATTAAGACAGCCAAACATCAAGTAAAAAGTGATCATTCTCTACCAGGTTTATATTTTCATATAGTATCAACCTGCTTTGAGGTTTATATGTGAAATATTAACTTCCATGCTCATTTGAAATGTATCAGCTATGTACATCACATGACATGAAATAAGTGGAGCTACTGTCATGGTAAGAATGGTTAGAGCCAGTGTTTAATAGTTCCAATGAAACATGTTATATCTGATATATTATATTAAGAGATTCATAACTGAAGGTCAGTTCACACAAATAGCTGTGCAAAACAAGATACCAAACATCAAGTAAACAGTGATCATTCTTACCACGACAGTAGCTCCACTTATTTTATGTCATGTGATGTACAAGTACAATAAAACACTATACATATTTGAAGGAACACAGATACAGAGTTACGTAATTACATAGCTGATATATTATTAACTGTGCATGGAAGTTTATATCTCAAAGCAGGTTGATATATGGATATATAGACCTGGTGGAGCACGATTAGAACCAGTATTTGATGTTGTAGCAGGTACTCATCAACTCAATTATCATATTTAGTCTGAATAAATGTCTTTCCAGTGATAGACTTGAAACACTTGGTATAGAGGAAACTGAATTACTAAACCCACAATAGTATCACTAACAGTTGAGAATAAAAGGCAGTTGTTGATGTCAACAAATAATATTAGATCATAAGCTGAATTATAAAATTATAGAGAGCAATACTGAGTTGTTATAATGATATTGTGAAGTGTATTACAAGCCACCCCAGATGTAGCAATAGTCACACTGGGAAAACCAGCCCTGCACACTCAAAAATAGGGGTTATAATAATTTTAATTATGTGATTATACCATCAAAGGGACCACAGATGTGACAAATGGGGTCTGTATATTTTAAAATCATACTGTAACTTTAAAACATTCACAACACCTCACCAAAGTGAAGACAGGAAATAACTGAGTGATGAATATAATTAAATTCAGTATACAGTAAACCCACAACACTGTCACATGGTGTCAACTATAAAAGGGTCACTGGCAGCAGTAAAATTTATACTGGTGAAATACATTTTATTGAATTTTTGAAGGCCCGAAATGGCTGATGTAATTGACTTAAACTTTTTGGGTGGGGTAAACATCTCCTATATATATATATAATAATATATATATAATTATATATATATATATATATATATATACAGGGTTCTCCCCAGAAATATTTTAAAAGAGGGTGGTCCGTTTATTAATATTATTAAAGTAGTACAAAAGGCATCTTCAAGACCACCAGTATTAGCAACTGCACTAGCTGTACTTTCAAGCATGACAGCCTGCTTATGCACAGTGGAAGCAGCATGTTGTACAACATTGTCACGCCTGTATGATATACAAGAAGTGGTAATCCATGCTCCTCACCTACTACAAACAATATGTTTGTATTTCTGGCACAACAGACAGAACATACCTTCACCTGCAACATTTAATAGCCAAGAAAACTCTACCATCCAATTTCAGTTAAAACCAGATACACGGTGAGTTTGTGGAATAGTGCTGGAAGTTGTACTAACCTGACTACATGACTCTTCTTCAGTTTCCAGATTGGCACTACTTTGTGTTGTTGATGAACAAGACTCACTTACAACAGGAAGAAAAGAAGTAATGTTATAAGACTTCCTCTCAGCCATTGTGTATACACGTGTACAAATTAACCACACCCACAATAGTTTATGGTACATGGTTAAGTTATTAATGTAATCATTATTATTTTTTTTGAAACGTTTTAATAATTACTATTTTGGTGAATTAAAAGAGGGCGGAACGCCCTTCCTTGCTGCTGTGGGGAGAACACCGTATATATATATATATATATATATATATATATGTTATATATAACATGTTTCAGAGGTCTATATGCGTTATATAAACCTGCCACGAGGTAAGATATCACCCGAGGGCGTAGCCCGAGGGTGATATCATCCGAGTTGGCAGGTTTATATAACGCATATAGACAGATGAAACATGTTATATCTGATATATTTTAGAATGAGATTCATACCTTGGATTGTCCTGCAAGAGATTGTCATTGAGTCCGTAAGAAATCGTCGTCGAGTTTCACAAGGTTGATATTTTAAAATATCAACCTATTTTGAGGTTTATATGAGAAATATAAACTTACACGCCCCATAGAAATGTATGGGCTATGAATCTCATTATGAGATATATATATATATATATATATATATATATATATGTTTATTTATGTATTTATATATATGTATATATATGTATATATGTTTATTTATGTATTTATATATATATATATATATATATATGTATGTATGTATACAACACTATCACAAGTGTGAACTATGAAAGTGATGTTAGAGAGATACCTGTATGATAATTCAAGGTTATTTCAGTCATTGAGAGATATATGATACTACTCTAGTCATGGCCCTCTATGAAGGTTTCAAATAGGCCACCACTAGTGATATCATCCCACTCATCTTTAACGATGCCAGAAATATTTATTTCAGTATGATACAGAGTAGTTAGAGAATGAGTATTGATTACTAATTGAGTACTACTGGAATGTACATTGTGGCTGCTTGTTAGTTTGTTATGTTTGTTTGTTAATTGTGTTTTACGCCTTTTGCTAGCATGCTATATAGGCACATGAATTTTTATGTACATATGCTAACGTATGCATGCTATATACCATTATTATCACACAATTTGTATTATTATGGCCCACTGGGTCATCCCTATGATTGCTTCCACGAGGTTAATTATATACATTTATATATATATATGTATTCTTGTGTCACATACCCATACACATTAGTAATGTATACATATAGTCAAGTGGTTTAGTTAACTAAGTAAAAATGGAATATGTATTATATTATACAGTCAACATGTTGAGGTCATTATAATGGCATTTCTTTGTTATTAGCATAAGTAACAATTAGAAAATATTTCAGTTATTATGTTAAGACAGGAAATAATTGAGTTATGAATATAATTAAATTGAGTAGACAGTAAACCCACAATACTGCCACAAGGAGTCAACTATAAAGGTGACACTGGCATAACATTAAGAATCAATAGCAACCTCATATCTCAATTTTTGAAAGCCTCCAAATAGGCTGTAGGTCAATACCTTAAACATTTAATTAACTAAGATTGGGTCTGAGCTCAGTACAGTTTTGGGAATAATAAATCTTATAGATTTGATTAGTAACTAGAGAATGATAATCATTGTGGGGCAAACCTGGGAGCGTGATCACATAAAAAGGTGTGGTTGTAAGACAAGGTTGTGCACAACTGCACATGCATTATGAAAACATGCAAGTCGGTTCGATGTATCAGACATGGAGGAGCATTTAAACGCCACAGTTACGAATGGTGGTGGAGGTTTCACCAATAATTTTATCTTCTTATTTTGATGTGGTGACTCTTCCATGCAATTTGTAGCTGAATTAAATACACTTGAAACTTGCTGACATTGCTCCTCGGGCACTCTTTTGTACGTACGCACTACATCCAGGCTTTGATGACCAGTATGAGACATAATGAGATGCATACCTCGAATTAGGGTGGAGCTGAAATCTAGACGAAGTGTCAGGAATGATTAGAATCAGTAGTTGTTGCTGTAGTAGTTCTTCACAACCTCAATTATTGTATATGGCCAGGCCTGTGATAGATTTCCAAAGAGGAAATCGTGTTTATGAATATGATTAAACTGTGTAATTATTAAACCCACGATAGTGTCACAAATAGTTGAAAATAAAAGGAAGTTGTTGATGCCACCAAATTACATGTCACAGGCAATCACGAAAATTTTGAGAACCTGCTGAAAAGGTGTTGTAATGATGTGTATTGTCACACTGTGAAAAACAATAACCTGCATACTCAAAATAGGGTTTAGCCATCAAAGGCACCGCAGATGTGAGAATAGTCATAAAGGCTAGACTCACAGGCTCTCATTGCACTCAATGGAAGAGGGAAATATTTTCCTATTTTTGGTTTGAGTATAATAATATAGTACCACAAATTGCTATTGTATTCATACCAGGTCCAGTTTGTTAACATATATGGTTGTAGTTTAGCTACATATACATGTATATACAATACAAGACTACTAATTCCAGTATTTTTAATTATTTAAATTTCAAATGTCATGTCTCAAAGATAACAACTCATTGAATTAGGGACATGAATGAATGAATGAATGAATGTGGTTTTTCTCAATTTAAAGTGCTACTGGTGGTAATGAATGAATATTCAGTTAGACATGGATTTCATCACATGTATATAGATGATAGTTTATTTATACTTATTAAATATACATGTTATATAGTCTCTTAAATTGTCGATGTGGGGACTATTTTTTCCTCCCTTATTAAAGTTGCACTCTACACTGTATAAGGCTGTATTTTGCAGCAAAGAAAGGGCAATCCAAAGTCATCAACTGCTTATTGAAAATACAATTGAGGAATGCCACACCCATTCAAATGTATAAAGAAACACTCATGATTCAAATATTCATTCAGGTACTACTTTGAATGTTACAAGATAATCTTTATAATAAAGAATATCTTGTACCATTACATAGTATGTACTAGCATATTATAAGTATTATTATTACTACATACAATTAAATGACACATGCAATGTCTTTAACAGTATAATTACAGCCAATATTTCAAACTGATCCAAAATATATTATATGTATATAATAGTGTACATTATAAATGAAATATATTGTGACATTTGGTATGTCAATTAGTAGATGTAACACCTTTTTTCACTGAAGACAGGAAATAAATGAGTTATGAATATAATTAAACTGAGTACACAGTAAACCCACAACACTGTCACATGATGTCAACTATAAAAGGGACACTGGAGACTGTAAATGATTACATTGTGTTATCTAATTCTGCAAATTTTTGAAGGCCTCTAAATGGGCTAATATTGGTAATATTAATATTTAATTAACTAAACTTGGGGTGGGGTGGACAGTACAATAAACATTGACTGGAGTAATATTAATATTTCATTAACTAAACATGGGGGCGGGGTGGACAGTACAATAAACATTGACTCGAGAAAGTAACTTTTAAGAGCATGTATACAACACTGTCACAACGTATCTATTATAAAAGTTATGCTGGAGATTTGTTAAATTCAAATAATAATTGTTTGATACAACTTATAATAGGTAATTTTGTAGAGCTTTTAAATGGTATTACTATTGGTGAATAATAAAAACAATTAACATTCATTTTAATATCATTATTATACATGTAATTATTGCAAAATTCCATTTTTAATTATCTATTTTGAAATGTCATGGTAATAAAACTGATAATACTGGCTAAAAATATATTCTATGTATATAGTAGGATGCATTACAAATGAAATATATTGTGACATTTGGTATGTCAATTAGTAGATGTAACACCTTTTTTCACTGAAGACAGGAAATAAATGAGTTATGAATATAATTAAATTGTGTACACAGTAAACCCACAACACTGTCACATGGTGTCAACTATAAAAGGGACACTGGAGGAGGTAAATGATTACATTGTGTTATCTAATTCTGAAAATTTTTGAAGGCCTCTAAATGGGCTGATATTGGTAATATTAATATTTAATTAACTAAACATGGGGGCGGGGTGGACAGTACAATAGAATAAACATTGACTGGATAAAGTAACTGTTAAAAGCATGTATACAACACTGTCACAAAGTATCTATTATAAAAGTGATGCTGGAGATTTGTTAAATTCAAATACTAATAATTGGTTCATACAACTTATAATGTGTAATTTTGTAGAGCTTTTAAATGGTATTACTATTGGTGAATAATAAAAACAATTTAATATCATTATTATACACATGTACATGTAATTATTGCAAAATTCCATTTTTAATTATCTATTTTGAAATGTCATGGTAATAAAACTGATAATACTGGCTAAAAAAATATATTTTATGTATATATAGTAGGATACATTACAAATGAAATATATTGTGACATTTAGTATGTCAATTAGTAGATGTAACACCTTTTTTCACTGAAGACAGGAAATAAATGAGTTATGAATATAATTAAATTGTGTACACAGTAAACCCACAACACTGTCACATGGTGTCAACTATAAAAGGGACACTAGAGGTGCTAAATATTATATCTGATTACTTTGATTGTTGTACAAATTCTGCAAATTTTTGAAGGCCTCTAAATGGGCTGATATTGGGAATATTAACATTAATTTTAATTAACTAAAGTTGGGGTGGGGCAGTACAATAAACGTTTACTGTGAATTTAGTCTCTCTGCCTTCCAATGGTCTCACCTGATCTTTCATCAATGAAACTAATGGGCTAACAACTAATATAACAGAACTTAGACTAATGTGCGTGTTCAATCTATCAAAGATCAATGGAAGTAAAATATAACAAAGAGATTTCCCGTATCCAGTATGTAGGCACACAAAAATATCGTTCCCAGAAAGAAATTGAAGAAGTGCAGTCTTTTGTTTGACACGAAGACTGGAGTATCCAATCGAAAATGCAACTTCATTAACTATAGACTCGACGTCCATTTGCTTTCACACTACATAATTATGATGACGAATGTAATTATTTCATATACTCAAATTTGATTGGCCAGGTCAACATTCCAACTTAGCCAACTTTTTTCTACACAAAGTTTCCAGACGTTTCCTGCGCTCCGCAAAACGTCTGCTCGCGAGACTACTGTGAATTATAATGTTAAGAGCATGTATATAACACTGTCACAAGGTATCTATTATAAAAGTGATGCTGGAGATTTGTTAAATTCAAATACTAATAATTGGTTCATACAACTTATAATATGTAATTTTGTAGAGCTTTTATTCACTACTGGTGAATAATAAAATAATTAACATTCATTATTATAATTATTGTAAAATTCCATTATAATTTGAAATGTCATGGTAATGTCCCCAAACTAACATCACTGGATGAATGAATGTGGTTTTTCTCAATTCAAACAGCTACTGAATCAATACTGTATAGCGGGATATTTTCGTGGGATCTAATTTTCGTGTTTTGATCAATTTTCATGGGTCAAAATTTCGTTTTTCAATCGATATTGCCCAAACTCCACCCATGCCAATAAATTTTTGCAAGTTAAATATTCATGGATGGCTCTGTATCACAAAAAACACGAAAATTAGACCCCACAAAGATATGCTGCTATATGGTATTTGGTTAGATATGGATTTTATCACATATATAGAATGATGGTTTGCTTATACTTATTATATATACATGTTTTATAGTCTCAATGTGGGGACTATTTTCTCCTCCCTTATTAAAGTTGCACTCTACACTGTATAAGGCTGTATTTTGCAGCAAAGAAAAGGCAATCCAAAGTCATCAACTGCTTATTAAAAAGGAATGCCACACCCATTCAAATGTATAAAGAAACACTCATGATTCAAATATTCATTCAGGTACTACTTTGAATGTTACAAGATAATCTTTATAATAAAGAATATCTTGTACCATTACATAGTATGTACTAGCATATTATAAGTATTATTATTACTACATACAATTGAATGACACATGCAATGTCTTTACCTTTAACAGTATTATTATAGCCAATATTTCAAACTAATATTACTGGTTAAAAATATATTACATATAAATAGTAGTAAAATGAATATATTGTGACATTCTGAAGACAGGAAATAAATGAGTTATGAATATAATTAAACTGAGTACACAGTAAACCCACAACACTGTCACATGATGTCAACTATAAAAGGGACACTGGAGGTGGTAAGTAAGTATATCATGTAAAAGTATTCCATTGTGTGAATTTTTGAAAGCCTCTCGATGGGCTGATATTGGTAATATTAACATTATTTTAATTAACTAAAGTTTGGGTGGGCAGTACAATACTACTTCTGTGAATTATAATGTAAAGAGTATGTATATAACTCTGTCACAAGGTATCTATTATTGGCGTTACTACTGGTGAATACAAAAAAAATTTAACTTTCATTATTATGCAAAATTCCATTATTAATTATCTAATTTGAAATGTCATGGTAATATCCCTAAACTAACAACTGTATTACATCATTGAATTTGGGTGAGGATTTTCTCAATTCAAACAGCTACTGAATGAATACCATATAGTGGAATATTTTTGTGGGATCTAATTTTCGTGTTTTGATCAATTTTAATCAGTCAAAATTTCGTTCTTCAATCGATATTGCCCAAACTCCACCCATCACAATAAATGTTTGTGAGTTAAATATTCATGGAATGGCTCTGTATCACGAAAAACACAAAAAATTAGACTAATAATTGGTTCACACAACTTATGATAAAAAATTATATACTTTTTGAGAGCTTTTAAATGGTGTTATTATTGGTGAATAATTAAAAAAATCAATAGTCATTTTACTTTCATAATTATAATGGCTGTAAAATTACATTACATGTATTATATAATTTGAAATGTCATGGTCCAAGATAGCAGCTGTATTACACAGGGACCGGAATGAATGTGGTTCAAACTGGCACTGGTATTAATAAATGAATATTTGGATTTCTTTACAGGTATATACAATGATGGTTTGCTTATATAGTCTCTTAAATTGTCAATGTGGGGACTGTTTTCTCCACCCTTATTAAAGTTGCACACTACACTACATGTCGAGGTTGATTTACCAATCGAGGAATGCCACACCCATTCAAATGTATAAAGAAGCACTCATTCAAACATTCATATGAATGATTGAATGGTATATTAATGCAGGCACTACTTTGAAAGTTACAAGATATTCTTTATATATAACAGTATCATTATAGCCAATATTTCAAACTGATAATACTGGCTAAAAATATAATTTTTATATGTAAATAGTAGTTTTATAAATGAAATATATTGTGACATTTGGTAGTATTTGCACAACATTCAAACCCTTATAAACAGGAAATAAATGAGTTATGAATATAATTAAATTGAGTTTACAGTAAACCCACAACACTGTCACATGGTGTCAACTATAAAAGGTGACACTGGAAGGATGGATTATTAATTAAGTGGACTTTAGTAGAGTTTCCAATTTTTGAAAGCCTGTAAAAGGCTAATGTTGTTCAATATGAACATTTAATTAGAAGAGGTGGGCGATACCAGATATTTCATTTTGATACTGATACCGAGTAGTTTTTGGATTGGTATCGACGGTATCGAGTACTGTCCAAGTGCACATGCGTAGCAACGTTAATCGACTATAAAGTTAATAAAAATTAATAATTATCAATATCTTGGTTATCTTCTGTCTTGAAATGGTCCCAGCAGGGCACTCCTTGGTCTTGATACAGCTGAATAAAGTGGTCAAGTGCATGCAGCAGCTGAATAATGTTAATAATTGGTTACTAATTTCGATTAATTAATACTTATTAAATAGTAAAAGGGGCGTGACTGTCAAATATGACGTCATTTGGAGGTGTGGTTTCAATACTCGATACCCAGTATTGCTCGTGTAGTATCGACTATTTGAGTAGTTTGGTATCGTATCGCCCACCCCTATTATTTAGCTAAGGTTGGGCTGGATAGTACAATACACGTTAGTTACATTACTAGAGAAGGCATTATTATAATGATAAGATATACGTACACTATCCAGACTCTAGCCTTCCCAATTATGCCAGAAAAGTTGCCCATCATTCCATGCCATTATTCCTGCATGCTTACCTATTATTCATTCAAAACAAATTTTAAAAAAGAAAAGAAACTCAGTGAGACCAAAAGACAATTATAATTATGAGTTATATTGTAACATTATGGAACTACTAATAACTACTATGAATATTCCACATATTATTCCAATATGCCGCCTATTCTTAAAATTATGCTAGCATAATTGGGCAGGGCCTATCTACAAGGTATGAACTATATATAAAGGGGACACATTGTGCAATATGCCTGATACTTTAATTTTTGAGTTCATATCATTACATCATCATTATATCGTACAATTATTCCAGTCAGAGTAGAGTTGTGTTAATTTATAGTAACATGATTTCTATTTATAATTGAAAGTCTACATTATCTACTTGTACATGAATCAAATTACCATAGTTTATATATTCATAACCTGATCCACAATATTATCCATCTTCTATATATATCCACTTCTCTTTTTTCTTGTATGTAAGTATATGAATGTGTTTATTTATTAAATGGGTGTGATTGAATAGTGGTGTGGTATGGTATTGATATTGAGACATTGCTTGAGACATTGCTTGAGACCTGAGTATCATTATCGATACCAGAACTTTCAGATGTGGTATTAAACTATCAAGTATTCTGGTATCAACCGTATCATATCACCCTTCACTGTAATTGTTCATGTTAGTGTAACAAGATTATCTTTTGTAAAATTGAACCACACACAAACTATACATTGTAAGAGATGGACAGGAAGTAATTATCTACAATCAGAGTTATAGAAAGAGAAAGGAGAAACAGTGGAATTGTGGAAATGGCAGAAATGATTGTAATAATGTTATATTTATATAGTCTCATATGATATAACAAGTATGTTAGGAGTACTGGCACTGTTAGGGTTATATTAGGATATTTGTGTTCTTACTCAAGCATGAACTTATTGTATTCTGTGGTTTGTATAAGTATTATACTAGTAATATAGTCATTTCCATCAACTCCACAATTCCGCTGTTTCTCCTCGCCTTTATAGAAATACGATAAAAGTTGTGAAACGTATACATGAATTAAGTCAAAGGCTACAAGTTAAACAATATATAAATCAGTTGACAATATCATCATTATATATAACACTACTCCCTCCATTGATAAAAGTTCACCACCACGTTAAAAAATGACGAGTGATATTATGGGGGATGGATTGATATGGCCTAACCTTACACCCCTCCCACCCCTCCCATCCCCAGGTGTCCTTTCTCTATCCTTCATTCCTTTGTCATCCTTTTTCCTCCTTTTTTAAATATCTGTCAATATCTGTCTCTTCCTCAGATGAACAACCTGTCAATAGTCCCACTGAGACTAGTAGTTTTCATACAGCTGGTAGTATAGACAGTTCTCCATCTGATACTGAAGTGGAAGATGATGATGATGTTGATATACATGTACATATTGAGGTATATATACAAATGTGAATCATATTTGCCTTCTTCTCTAATGTTTCCCACATAATCAATACATGTACATGTACTTTTACACACTTCCCAGTTTACTAAATAATGTCCACTATACTTGTACATATACATGTACATGTACATGTATATGTACACATATCCCAAAACACATAGTCAACCAATTTATATATAATATACATGTACATATATTTATATGTAATATATATATAGTATGCTAATAGGTCCTACATGTATATACAAAATATAGGACCTGAGTTTGTGTCCGAGGATGTGATATAGCCCTCGTATATAGCACCTATTAGCATACTATACACAATATATTGTATGATGGTGAGATCTCCTGCATAGTGTGCACGTGAAAGGTCTATATACAATATATAGAACTCACCACATCAAAGGGATGATGTCACCATCATATATATATATATATATATATATATACATTATGATGGTGACATTTTATATTTTTATATATATTTATGTAATAGTTAGAACACACTTTACAGCGATTACGTGTTTTAATGTAGCATGAGGGTGGGTCAATAAAGGTTGAGTTTACATAATGCATGAGCCAAAGGCGAGCGCGCTATGTTAACAAGACCTTTATTGAACGCCCAAGTGCTACATTGAAACACATGATGCACTGTCAAGTGTGTTCTATGTGATTTATTGACGATCTGGTGAACTACAACTGTTGTTGGAGCAGCTTCGTTAGTAGAGGTGAGCAAAGTGTGCAATAACTAACTTATTGCATGCAAAAGTGATTTAATGGTCAATCATGTGACACATTATCTGCACTGTGATTGGCCACAGGTCACATGATCAGCAATAAATATGTATATACATGTATATAGAGAGAAAGAGATAGAAATAGATAGTGCTAGTTATTTAAGATGCTCTGAGTCGCTTCAGGTTATGTTTGTTGAACATGTGCATTACATATATGAATGCATCCCAGGTGCAGAACCCTTCCCATGAGTATAATTATGTGACCTACAGGTGTAATTATTGACAAGGGACACTTTCTCACTAATCATACTCTTAAGTTCAATCACTCATCGTTCCACCATTTTGTGTAGGAAATCAATAAAATTGGGTATTCAGAATCTTAATCGTAGCTTATACAAAATTTCATTGACTTCCTGTACAAAATGACACAATGGTGAATGATTGAAAGTAAGCAGTTAATAGTGTTAAGTAGGTGAAGCTAGAATGTGATTGTTATGGCAGAAATCATAGAACCAGTGCTGATGTTGTAGTAGCCGCTACCTAAATTCTACTTAGGTTGAAGTGTTTTGTCAGTGATAGCCTTCCATCAAGATGAGTTATGTTAATAACTGAGAGTGCTTAGAAAATGCTTATTCTTTTCTTTGTATAATTTGAGTAACTTGTTTGAATTCCCAATGTTCATATATAGTTATCCAGAAACTGTGGTGGTAATACACATACGTACATGTAGACACACACACACACACACAAACACACGCACAAAACGATTACAATAACCCTTTGCTCTGCCTACATAGGCAAAGATTTTATGGTATTAGATGTACACATTGTACACCTACATGTATGTTACAATTGATTATAATTATAGGTGCTAACTCATTATAAGAATGTATACCTATACTAGCTATGAGTGATTATAATTATAGGGGCTCACTCATTATAAGAATGTATACCTATACTAGCTATGAGTGATTATAATTATAGGGGCTCACTCATTATAAGATGTACATGTATATATACCTATGCTAGCTATGAGTGATTATAATTATAGGGGCTCACTCATTATAAGATGTACGTGTATACTCATTATTAGAAGTATATAGCTATGAGGGATTATAATTATAGGGGCTAACTCATTATAAGAAGTATTACGTACACTAGTTATGAAGGATTATAATTATAGGGGCTAACTCATTATTAGAAGTATATACCTATATTAGCTGAGTGATTATAATTATATGGGCTAACTCAAATATTACCTATACTAGCTATGAGGGATTATAATTATAGGGGCTAACTCAAATATTACATGTACCTATACTAGCTATGAGGGATTATAATTATAGGGGCTAACTCAAATATTACCTATACTAGCTATGAGGGATTATAATTATAGGGGCTAACTTGTTATTAGATTGTATAAGATGCATATAATTATTATATAACAAGTAATTTTAGGAGTTCATCATTATGAACACATATATACAGTACATACACATACTGTATCTATAATTAAAATCTAGGGTGACAGAGAAAAGAATGGTAATCCTACTCTCCGTCAAGTGTTTGATCTTCCTCCCGGATATGAGTCACAACCTAAATTAGACGTAGTTGATGAATACGAACCTATTTTTCAGGAGAAACAACTTTTACCGGAAGACAGTAGTGAGTTTAACTGAATGACTTTGGATGTATATATGTGTGTACGTGTTTTTAAGTACATGTATGCATGTACCACTGTATATTATTGTATGGTATGTATGTATGTATGTATGTATGTAAGTATGTATGTATGTAAGTATGTATGTGTGTGTGTGTGTGTGTGTGTGTGTGTGTGTGTGTGTATGTGTGTGTGTGTGTGTGTGTGTGTGTGTGTGTGTGTGTGTGTGTGTGTGTGTGTGTGTGTGTGTGTGTGTGTGTGTGTGTAGGTGTGTATGTATGTATGTGTCTGTGTCTGTGTCTGTGTCTGTGTCTGTCTGTGTCTGTGTGTGTCTGTGTCTGTGTGTAGGTGTGTATGTATGTATGTGTGTATGTGTCTGTGTGTCTGTGTGTCTGTGTGTCTGTGTGTCTGTGTGTATCAGAGTTTTGATATGTTTTGAAGCATGTGCCAAATTGGTTCAACAATGGTTAGTGTGTGTGCCATTAAGAATACATTTTGCTTGAGCCAATTAACAAACAATTAATGCTGTTAGCAAGAGTATATAATAGGAAGAGAGGGAGAGTATTGCACTTATAGCACAACCCTGCGAAAAGTACTTGAGTTGAGAAGATGGTGAAAAGTACGTGCTAGACCACAAGGCGGTGCACAAAGCCCAAGCATGTTTAATAGTCATGTGATACGCTTACATACAGGAGCTCGAGAGAGATACTCTATACGAAGACAGTGATTTTGAGATTGATAGTGACGATGAAGCTGACTTGAAGCAGTCCGAGCTATCTTACCCCACAAAGTGAAATCCAACTATTCCTCGACCACCAGATTCCTTCGCAACATTCTGGAGAGATGCCGCAAATCCTGAAGTTTTAAGAACCTTCGACAGTGGAATATCACCTTCCCTAATTGTAGAACCAGGAACATGACTTGATAAATGAGGCGAACGCTGCACAGATGAGATCAATGATGGCGTGGTTGCTGCATCATCCATCTTTGTTTACAATGTGGTCACATAACACCTCAATGCCTACTTCACACGTGATGATTATGTCGTGAATATTATTATAAAGGTCATGTACTTTTCGCAGGGTTGTGCTACACACTTGCTTATACGGAAGTGCGATACTCTCCCTCTCTTTCTATTATATACTCTTGCTGTTAGTGACAATATAATCATAATTAACTGTGCCATCTGGCCCAAAGAGAGAATTGTGCTGTGCCAAATAAGTTCTTTGAACCAATTTTAGTTAACTACAGTAACTAAAAGTGCCCATTATTGCAATTTTAGTTAGTTATAGTTATCACAGTAGACTTGTAATTTAGTTAACCAAAAGACAAAATGCCTTACTAAAAGGGGTTTTAGTTATAGTTACAGTTAACTAAAACAATTAACACTAATTGATAGTATGGTTGGCCAGTCTCAATCTGTAATTTGGTCTTGTATTATAGTGTAATAGTAATACATACATGTATATACGTGCACGTATTAAAAATGAATGCTTCTCCTTCAATATATCACCACAACAGCTGCCATTTTATTAATGTTGCATAAGAATGACCTTTCACTAAACAAGTGTAAAATGTTAGACCAATGTATCCAAGCAACAAGAATTAATTTGGTAATGTAATACATAATGAAAATTCTCCAAATGCCTCTACTTCCAAAATTTCCAAAATATTCCATTATTCCATTCATTTTATAATGTTTGTTTCTTTGTTAGTGTCTGAACGACTCAGTCGACCTCATAGTAACTCCATTGAACCATATAAAAGACGTAGACCTTCGATTGATATTCCAAGTGAGAACACACCCCTTTTAGATCAAAATCCAAGTTTATCTGATGATGTCGAACTTGAAAAAAAACCATGTTATTGTTGTATTATTCTTTAGTACAAATACTTGTAATTCAATTAAATATAATTGTTTTGTAACCCTAAAATATAGTCCAATTATAATTAAGTAATGTCTTTTGTTGTTGATATGAAACCTAATAGTTATTCAAAACCAACAAAAGGTCCATAACAAGTGTTATATGAAACTGATTCACTTTCTATCATGTTGAGTTGTACTTTTACTTCATAACATATATTTTAGTATAACTATTCATTTTGTATCATTTGATTCATAATAATTCATAATAATTATTATTATTAAGAGGAAAAATCTGTTTTATGTTTTTGTAACATTTAAAAAGTTTGCAAATTAACATTGAACTGAGAGAGTAAACTTGGAAAATGGGGTGGGCCTGAGCAAGCCTTACACTATCGAACTGGAGCTTGCATAGTTCAGATACTGTATATCTTATGTACAGACATATGTAATTATATACATAATTATAATTATACAGACAATTGTCTAAAATGTTTACCATGGACTCGTGACAATACTTCATATCCAACTCATGATATTTCCTGGTGTCTGTACGATAATGTATAATTAATATCGTAATGATGGGAAAATTCTAATGAGAAAATGACTCCACAATGAATTACATTGAACTAGTTTAGCAAGGAGCTTGGTATTAGTTGTTTAATATTTAGATAGAAAACATAAAAGTTTCAGTAAAAGCTGAAGAGATTACATACATGTATGCATGTGAAGTTGTGATTCAAACTGCATGACAATAACAAGACATGATCCTAGTAATAATTATATAACTATATGTATCAGCCCCTGAACCCGCCAAATAAAAGCTGATCATATATAATTAGCTATGAACATTAATGTAGCCATGATACACATTTCAAATCATGACACATTTGCAGTTGATCTGATGGGAGACATAGTTTCACTGATGCCTCAGTGAAGCCTGAATCTGTGACGGCCATTTTATTGTTAATGATAGAATTGGTACCAATAGCATCTCCATTTGAAACATACTTAAAGTAATTAAACTTATTAATAATTATCTAATTCACTGGCTTGATTCAATTTACCCCTCATGTCAATCCTGAGAATTTATCATTAATTTCGGTACTATAATTATATAGTATTGAAGGGCTGCGAGCCATAGTGACCCTGGTCTTTGTAACATTAAAGATTTTCCGTGCTCTGTAGCTACATGTATATACAGATAAGCTTGTATATAATGGAGCAGCTCCATCAATGGATAACACCTGCTCTTTGGTTCCTATGTAGCAAATTTGAATCTTCAAACACCATTCTTAGCAGTGATCAAAGTGCCAATGTCTCTAATAATGTGTTGAGACCCCTTTGCTCATCCACAGTCACATGATATATATTATATGATATATTATCAATGTCCACTGAAAGTACTAACGTATATATATAATTATCTTAATGACACCAAATGCTCCTCTTATCATTTCATCAAATAATACTGAAAATTTAGAAAATTAATTGTTTAAAATGTGATATACATAATTATAATTTATGTCATTCTATAAAAAGAGAACACTACATACACACACAGGTATAATTTCCAAACATAAACTAAATATGCTGACAGAACAGAAATAAGTAATAGTTCATTTATTCAAAAATTTTGGGCAAAAGATAAAGCTGAATTTGTCAACACAATTACATGCATAATTGTTCTCTGCTTCTATTAAAGACAAACAATTCACAACAATAATATACAGAGATATCCTGAGATATCCTAACTAAGACATTTAAATAACAAAGATATTCAAGAATATCCCAACTAAGACATTTAATAACATATATTGAAGCATACAAGAATATCCTAATCAATCATCCCAGTCGTCATCATCCACCTCTTCAATATCAGTATCTTCATCAGATTCAACAGCATTTCTAATAGATCCAAGACGTTGATCAAGTGCGTCTGACAAAACATTCTGTAAACCTCCAGATTTTGGACGAGGTTGTTCCTCTTCAAATTCCTTCCTTTTCAACAAGGTTTTGGCATGCTGGAGATCATTAGCAGAAAATGGACGTCCACTGGATGGATCAAAACGTGGGACATCTATTGTGTTTCTTCTTTGGCTAAAGGAAGTCGGATCAGGTGTGAGAGGAGGTGGTGGAGGAATTCCTGCAGAATATAATAAAACAAAGAAGAAAAGAGGAAGAATATTAAATATGACTGCTAATATACATGTACAGTACATGTGACTGACATTTAAACAATAAACAGATGACTCTTCTTCAGAGAGTGTGACTGTTGAACTTGTTACAAACATTAGTATAAACAAGATATTAATTATTCCCTTTAATTGTAATGACCATTAATCATTGCTAATGAGTTTCTCATGTTTGAAACCAAACAATCTATTTGTTACTATACTCTTAAGTTTAAATGGTTCTTGTGCAATGTCTGCCAACTACAACATCTATTAGTTGCAATGTCTACAAACTGATTTGGTCCATATTCTGTAGCTAGATTGATACGATACATGTTAATAGACCAACCCCTCGAAAATTCGAAATACTTCGTAAACTATGTATACAATGCATATAATTATTTTACATCTTTAAACGTTCGTCTGCATTTCACACTCACGATGGGTAATTGAAGGCTAGAATACTGATACATGTGTGCTTAGGGGTGGGTGATACTATTGATGGGTAATTGAAGGCTAGAATACTGATACATGTGTGCTTAGTGGTGGGTGATACTATTGATGGGTAATTGAAGGCTAGAATACTGATACATGTGTGCTTAGTGGTGGGTGATACTATTGATGGGTAATTGAAGGCTAGAATACTGATACATGTGTGCTTAGTGGTGGGTGATACTATTGATGGGTAATTGAAGGCTAGAATACTGATACATGTGTGCTTAGTGGTGGGTGATACTATTGATGGGTAATTGAAGGCTAGAATACTGATACATGTGTGCTTAGTGGTGGGTGATACTATTGATGGGTAATTGAAGGCTAGAATACTGATACATGTGTGCTTAGGGGTAGATGATACTATTGATGGGTAATTGAAGGCTAGAATACTGATACATGTGTGCTTAGGGGTGGGTGATACTATTGATGGGTAATTGAAGACTAGAATACTGACACATGTGTGCTTAGGGGTGGGTGATACTATTGATGGGTAATTGAAGGCTAGAATACTGATACATGTGTGCTTAGGGGTGGATGATACTATCGAAAAGTAAGTTAATCAAATGATTCACATAATTTATTCCCTCTTACCAGGTGGAGCTGGAGGAGCTCTTTCTAAACTTAAACTTTTTGTAGAAAGATCTGACACAACAGGAGGAGGAGGAGGAGGAGGAGGAGGAGGTAGTGCAGTTTGTGAAACAGTTCCTGGAGGTGTAGTTGCTGATATTTTGACTATAGTATCCTCATATTCGACAGGACGTGGTGAACGAGTTTTGATTTGATTATTGTGTGTGTTCGCCTGCAAATCTTTCGGTGGTAAAGATGGTAAATCTTTTGAAGGGAGAGGAGGTAAAGATTTTTCTTTTGTAGGAAGAGGAGGGCAACTTTGTTCTTTTGAAGGAAGTGGAGGATACTTTTGCTCTTTAGAAGGGAGAGGAGGTAAAGATTTTTCTTTAGAAGGAAGTGGAGGATTTGTTTGTTCTTTGGAGGGGAGAGGAGGGGGGCAGCTTTGTTCTTTGGAAGGAAGAGGAGGATAAGGTTGTTCTTTTGAAGGTAGACGGGGTATATTTTTTGTATTATTAGGAGTTTTTGAAGGTAATGCTGGAAGATCCTTGGAAGGAGGCTGCTTTTGACCAAATTTTGAAGAGGAATACGGTTGTTTTGATTGAATTCCAGTACTTGTATCTTTTGGAGGTAATTGTGGAGTAAACCTTCTATTACAGTTTTGAGGGGGTTCGTCTCTACGAGGGGAAGAAGGAATGTCATGCTTAGGTAAAATTGGACTTTTAGGGGGTAATTCTGGAAGAGGACGATTTAAGATGGGTGCTGATTCTCTACGAATCTCCTTTGAAGAACGGCCTCTGGGATTAGTCTGTTTCTGTGGGTTGAGGGATAGTGTTACAGGATTATTTTCAGGTAAATCTGGAAGAGGTCGATCTGTAAATGATCGACTGGTTCTGTTTTTCGGTTTTGATAAGGGTGGGGGATCTTGAGTGAGTGCTTTTGGTCTTTCCCACACTGTCTGTCCAGTTTGTGGATTATGATAATATAGCTTCTTACGACGTTCATCATAATATTCCTTCCAAGGAGATGGTAAGGCATTATTAACTGGTGTCTGAGATTTTATACGTTGTACATCAGTTGGAGTAATGGGATATACTAAAAATATCTTAGCACCTGATCGGGCTTTGCTTCGAAGAGGAAATGTACGATGTGTCTCTAAAAGTTCTTTCACACTTGAGCATTTCTTCTTTGGACTGACATAATACTTTCTTTCCACTGGATCATAGTTGATTTTGAAATTTAATATCGAATCCTCACAACTGTGAAAAGTAGATCCTTATGACTACATGTATACTCAATGATTCTAATTATACATGTACCCTAAAAGTTTTCTAATTATCTGTAAAATTAAAATTTTCTCCAATTACTATAATATATATATACTGTAGCTAATATGGATTTAGTTCAGTGTTTTTGATAAGCTCATATGGTGTATATACATGTATCATTGGCCCAAAGATCTTCTTATTTGGCACTGCAAAGTTCTCTTTGGTTCAGATGGCACAGTTACATGTACATGTATATTATCACTAACAGCATTAATGCTTTGTTAATTGGCTTAAGATGTATTCCCAATGGCACACATTGTTGAGCCAATTTGGCCCATGCTTCAAAACTAGTGTTGTTTTAACTAAAACCACTTTTAGTAAGGCATTGTGACTTTTAGTTAACTGAACTATAACTAAAATACAGGTCTACTGTAATAACGATAACTATAACTAAAATGAACATTGGCCAGTAATTGGCACTTTTAGTTAGTTAACTAAAACTAAAACCCTTTTATTAAGCCTAATGTTAACTAAACTAAACATTCGAGAAACCAGGCATACTATATATAAACTACATGTACGTACATCCATCCAACTAATGCCTTCGTTAATTTAGTAAATTACATAGTTACATGTAAATAAATCATAGTTTCTGATACGTTTGGAATAGTGTTGTTTTAGCTGGACAATAATGACCACTTTAGTTATAGTTAAACTCTTTTAGTAAGCTTACTATTAGTCAGTTACATACATGTACATACATACATACATACATACATACATACATAAATACATACATACATAAATACATACATACGTACGTACGTACGTACGTACGTACGTACGTACGTACGTACATACATACATACATACATACATACATACATACATACATACATACATGTACATACATACATAGTCTTTTAGTAAGCTTACTATTAGTTGGTTACATTGTATAATAGTTCATAATATTCTGCATTATTCTTATTTCACCAATAAAACTAACTAAGGCTGATATCAGTGGTACAATAATATACCACTGATGAAGATGGCTGTATAACCATAGAAAGTTTCAGTATTTCAAATAAACTTTCGATTGGTGAAATAAGAATAATGAAAGTCCCAGTCATTTAGGAGTATACAGTACTGTATTGGGGGTTATTTTCATTTTTATGGCCCATACAGCCATCCCTATGATTGCTTTCCCATGAGTTTAATGTGCGAGTATGTGTTGTATACATAGTTAAGGAAATTGCATCATTCCGGGGGCTCAGTCAATTAATAGGTGTGGTGTGCAATAGAATGTGTGCTCGAGCTCTACCGACCAGCAGAAAGAAAGCTGCTTGTAGCTTACGTACAAACTGGAACTAATAGCTGTTCTAGGTACTGTACAATACATTTATAAAGTTCTACAAGAACCTCTAAAAAGAAGTAGAGTAGGTAATCACTATAATAGTATAATAGTATGTTGTGTTTCAGACATGAGAATGTCATGATCAGCCACATCACAAAGCAATCATAGGGATACTTTTTTCTCAATAATTTGTCTCACATTTTATAAGATTCAAGGTGTTAACTAGAAAGAAGAGCTGTTAATAAAGCCATTGATGTCAAATTTATGCTTTGAGCAGGAGAAGAGTATAGCGAGTCCTTGAAAGTTTAGTAGTCCCATGGACAATGCCCACTCACAATCACTTGTATAACCTTACCACTTTAAATACAATGTAGCAGTGACTTTTAAATCCCTTAGTTTGACTTCTTAGAAAGCCATACATACCAAAAACATGCTTCGTTAGCTCAGGAAAGCTGCAAGGTGAGAGTGTTCGAAAGTTTCTTTTATATTCTTCCACACCACACCCACAAATGGAATAATTACAAATGCATAATAAAAGACAACGAAAATTTGTTTTAAAGTCAAAATACAAAATTTATGAAAATTTTCACCAACGAAAATAACCTGCTATACAGTAGTTATGGTACACTATGCCGCTATACAGTAGTTATGGTATACTATGCCACATTACATAGAGATCATTTTAGTAAAAGATGTATCTTTATATATGTCAATAAAATGTCACCATATAGTAACAGTATTTACCTTAGTTCTACTGTCAGTATAGTATAGTAATTACTGTCTCGCTATTGTGGTGCTCAATTGACAAGTATACCAATTACTGTTAAAATGAATGCACTAAAGTGCAGAACCCTCGCTAGCTATTGCTAAACAGCATGGCTTTAGAACAACATTGCCTAAGTAACCTATTGCAACAGCCAAGAACACACCAATACTAAGAAGTCAGTAGTACTCATGAATATGCAAATTATGGGGATAGCATGGCCATCAGATCTCTTGAGAACTAGCGAATTTCTGGACAAAACTTCACAAATAGCTGTATAAACACTCGTTAGGATGATAGACAAAGCCCAAGAAACAAAGCTTCAAAGAGACAAAAGTTAGCGTTTCAGTGTTTCCTGCTGACATCAGCAAAAACGATAAGATTTCAAGATGGCGACAGATTGATGAGAATTTACACGGCTGTTTCTCTACAACAAGACGAGTTCAGAACAAATCGCTTTTATTTCCTACCTGTCACTATACCAGTATTCTGCAGATATGCTCAGACTACAGTAAGACCTTGCAGTTGTGGAGATCAAGCGGTAACACACAGACACACAGACACACACACACACCAGAAAACTACTATAACCCTCCGCCTACGCGCTCGGGTTAATTACTGAACTACTGTAGTGCAGAAATGAAACTACTGAGTAATTACTGTACTGTTGGGTGACATTTTATTGTTTTAGAGATAACAACATGTGAAACTAAAAGCACAAATTCAATTACAGTTCATAATGTCTTACTGAAAAGGGTTTTAGTTAAACTCATACATGTAGTTAACCCAAATATTCCATACTGGGACCATCCCATAATTATTACTCACGTCAGAGATATTGTGTATTGACCTTTACTAGAGACACTAGGACGAACCAAATAAGAGCCATTATGACCGAGATAAGCATGTAGAACAATTGGTACCTATTGTATAAATATAGAGATAATGAGTAGTACTTACACTAAAACAGAAGAATTGGCACCCGTTGTATAAATATAGAGATAATGATTATCATTATCTCTGTTTATACAACAGCTGCCAACTGTTCTGTTTTAGTGTAAGTACTACTCATTAAATGATTAGTACTTATACTAAAACAATAGTACTATTATAATAATTACTATAATTATACACAATGTATATACAATCACAATGTCCATGTACTATGTAATACATTGTATATGTAATTAATAATTAATTAATACACATTGTACTATGTAATACATTATATATGTAATACACATTGTACTATGTAATACATTATATATGTAATACACATTGTACTATGTAATACATTATATATGTAATACACATTGTACTATGTAATACATTATATATGTAATACACATTGTACTATGTAATACATTATACATGTAATACACATTGTACTATGTAGTACATTATATATGTAATACACATTGTACTATGTAATACATTATATATGTAATACACATTGTACTATGTAGTACATTATATATGTAATACACATTGTACTATGTAATACATTATATATGTAATACACATTGTACTATGTAGTACATTATATATGTAATACACATTGTACTATGTAGTACATTATATATGTAATACACATTGTACTATGTAGTACAATAGTGAAAAAATTATGAATGCATTGCTAATGTAAGATTAATAGAAGTCTTTTTGGGTAGTCATTCATGTATAATATTATACATGCAGCACATCCTTAGTATAATAAAGTGTGAAGTTAATTATTAGTGTTTTGCTCTTCAGTGATATACACAAGCACACACTAAACAATACACACTGCATGTATGTAATAACACATGTCATATCCTTATTACATACAAGTACCCTTGTGTATAACTACAGTGAGAAACTCATATTGTCATACTAAAACATACTGGCTATCATGTTGTAAATAAATTGACTCACATCAGCTTTTGATAAATTCATATGAACTCCAGGAAGTGATATGATATTTTCATCTGTAAGATCTCCATTAGGAATATTAGAATCACGTTTAGAAGATGAATCTGAAACCAAAACAAAAAAAAGGGGAAAATAATAACATTAATTACATACCAAGGTTTCAATTACGCTAGAGTCTTGCCAACCCCCTCCACCACCCCCACTGGAATTGGTTTGCCAATATACACACCATGATAACCTATGTCGCCACCCTCCTACCACCCACCCCATCTTCCCAACAGTCTTTGAAATTCAAGTGTTGGACCCCCTCAACATATTTTCTAAATGAAAGGCTACATAATATTAATATTGAATACAAGTACATCATATACATTTACGTGTACATATACTGTACATGTGCGTATACTGTACATGTACATGTACTGTACATGTGCATATACTGTACATGTACATGTACTGTACGTGTACATGAAACTTAAAATATGGTATCATATTATTACTAAACAGTAAAAGACACAAGAAGTTATAATAAAGGTTTAAAAATGATGTTCACAAATTTAAGTATAAAAGATTCAAAGATTATCCCAATTTAGAGAACTCCAAAATATCTATAATTTAAAAACATTTCGATGAAAATTAAGTTGAAAATTCACAATCAAATTTCAAAAAACCTACAAGCAAAGGGCAAGTATAACAGAAGCATCAAAAATGTTTTTATAAAAAAAATGCATTTAATTATAAAAGATTACAATATTATATACATGTATGTAATAATTATAATAATTCCATGTTTACATGTACAATAAAGTAACCATTGAGATCAAAGGGACTACATAGGACACACGTCCTGCGTAATCCCTTTGATCTCAATACATGAGACAGACACAGGAGATATGTGGTTGCACACACACACACACAGATGGTGGAGGACATGTAGTCATACACACACCAACACCCACACATGAAAATGATAATATATTGTATGAGTATATAATTAATTATACATTATTACATTAAAGTGCCATTGAGATTAAAAAACTTACCCAGTTTATATAAATGTGTAATATATGCATGCACACACACAAAGATAATAATATACAGTGGAAATATAATCTATTGTATACATGTATAATCATAAATAGAAATGATCATTGAGACCAAAGACACACACACATACAGACAGACACACTGCAGGACACACACAGTTACACACAGTTATACACACATACACACACACAATCACTCCCCCACACAAAGAATATTATGAGAATACAACGAATCTATTGTACACATATAATCATAATAATTATTATTACATTATGTTGTTTGTCCATTGAGATTAAAGACAATGCTCCAGTTCAATTTATGTACATAGGACACACACATGATCACACACATAGACATACATATAGTCACACACAGACACATACATAGACACATACATAGACACACACATAGTCACACACACACACACACAGACACACACAGACACACAAACACACACATAGACACACACATATATAGACACACACATAAACACACACAGACACACACATATAAACACACACACAGACACACATATAGACACACAGACACACACACACATAGACACACACATATAGACACACACATAGTCACACACAGACACACACATAGTCACACACAGACACACATACATAATTATGATAATGATAGTGGAAATACAATCATACAATATACAATATAGTATGTATGATTATAATAAGTAACTCATAAATCATCATATCATTTATCATTGTGTTTATCCATATTTGTAGGAGAAAGATCATTTCAGTCAAATGTTTATATTGTATAGGTAGTATATATTATGATATTAAACTCTAATGGTCCAAGAGGAAAATTTGTATCCACAAGTAAAAGTCACCTAAGTTATATTCATAACTATTAGCAAACTGAAAAACTCTATATATCATTTTTACAAGATGTTGCAGCAAGACTCTTCTTGCAGCAAGGCTTGCAATGACGTCATGGGCTCACGTGAGCTAAAGAAAGATGGTTACTTGTTAATAGGTGTTCTCATACAGCAAGGATTGCATTTAAGCTCTCTATGCCTGTTGCTCTCTGTATCTGTTGAAGAAAAAGCTATGAGTAAAGACTGCAGGATCATGTGTGGAGCAGGCATTCAGTTCATGACTAGCATAACAACAAAAATGTTGTGTATTAAGTTACCAAGTTGGCAGAATACATAAAAGTACTATAACCAAATTAAATGTATCGTCATAGTGGCTGGAAAAACAAATGAATTCATAGAATAATTATATTAATACCATGCACACATTACATAATGGAAGTATCAAAATTGTTATTATAAGTTTAGTGTACAGTCATAATGGCTAGACACATTATAGGCCTCCAGGACACCTCCCTACTGTAGAATGTAACAATCTTATAAATTATTACATCATTGTGTACATATATAACTGTAATTATGATATAATCACTTGTATTGGCTTGTCAAACAACTCCATAAAATACTGGAAGGGTCTTTACATTGGGACAGGGATAATCTCCCCCTCTACATTTCAGACCAAATGTATTTCAACATCACAGCCCCAGAGCCACCAGAAGCAAACTCAGAGGGTCTAAATTTATCTGGGAACATACTCCCCCAAATCCTCAAGCAGCACTGTGCTTCCCCTGATCAATTATTTCCTCTCCCAAACAAAAAAATCCGGTATGAAACCCTGTCATTATAATCATTATAATTATGCGTGGACGAAGGGTCAGGACTGGAGCGTATATTAAACTCGTGCCAACTGCAGAAATTCTGCAGTAGCCAAGAAGTGATGTTAAAACCTTTATAACTAGTAATAAAAGTATTGAGTTAGTAGATGATGTTGCCAAGCAACTAGAATATACTCTAAACATAATTATTAATCAGTTATATTGGCTTAAGGGTAGAGGAGTGCATCAGTGGTGGATGACATTGGGTCAACAATGTTATAAGCAGTGTTTTTTTGCATACTGTATATTTTGAAAAGTAAAGAATGGGGGAGTAAAACTATATAGGGTAGGGATAGTACCACCATTCGGGTATTTGTACTTTGCATCTTCAAAAGTAGTAAAAGGATTTGTTTAGTCTCCGTTGAGTAAAGAACAGAAGAAATTGTTTACCACATTCAGAAAACCCCTATCTTCAAAGTGTGGTTTAATAGGTCAAATAATTATGTGGGGGATGAAATAATATTGTACATATACTTCTGAGAGTATGTTTACAGACACAGATTCTCCTATTGTACTTTGTATCTTCAAAAGTAGTAAAACAATTAGATTAGTCTGAGTTGAGTAATTAATGGACAATATCAAAAATTTATTTACTACATTCTACTATCTTCAAACAAAGTGTGGTTTTCATTATGGTGATGTTGAACTTCATACAACACAATAAATTATTTCTTGAAAAGAACATTTTCGGCCCAATGGTCTTCTTGAGCTTAGGCTGAAACGTTCTTTTCAATATTTTATCATGTTATACACATGATAACACTTGAGATGGAAAGAAAGCAAGAAAGAAAGAAAGAAAGAAAGAAAGACAGACAGACACCTGAGGCAAATGAAAAAATGAAAATGAATGTACATGTATATAAAGTTCAAGAATCACCACAATGAACACAGTATGGAACTTTTATGGAAACATTTGGTTTATTAAATCCTTAATAATGTATTTTCTACTTTCAAAGTTGTTTATAGATACAGGTTCTTCTACCTTGAATTCACTTGAGTTTTTGAGCAATTAGAACATTCATTAAATTAAAGTGAGAAGTTTATTTAAAAAGTGTGTTAGTGCTTAGGCAGTAGTTGTACCTCTAAAAGGATGGCAATTAAGTAAATTTTATAGTACATACACTCATCCAATAGAAGTTTATTCTTAGGACAACTATGAAATTTACTCGTACAGCACTGCTTCAAATAACGTCCAGAAATTGGCTATTTTCCAGACATTTCGCCTCTTTGACCAGACAAAATTATATTTGAGTGGACAATTAGTCTGATTATTTATAAAAAAATGAGTACAATAACCTAACAGTGAGGGCAAGAGCATCGTGGCCTAACAGTTTACTTCTAACCTTACAGTGAGGGCAAGAGCATCGTGGCCTAACAGTTTACTTCTAACCTTGCAGTGAGGGTCAAGAGCACTCGTGGCCTAGTGGGTTACTTTTAACCTTACAATGAGGGTAAAGAGCAGTCGTGGCCTAGTGGGTTACTTCTAACCTTACAGTGAGGGTCAAGAGCAGTCACTCTTGTCCTGCTCCCAATATACTTTGTATACAGTTTAGTTTCAATTTATCAGACATTCACTAGATTTATCGGACAATGTCCTGTATGACTGGCTGTTTCTACACCACTGTATAGAAACTGATTCACATGTATTTTCGTATAATATAGGACTTGTCAATCCCACTTTAGGTCCTATTACAAAGATTTTTCTAGAAATGTTTTGAAGGGTGGAAGACATACTCTAGAACCTAAATATAAAAAGTCTCAAGTATGCTCTTAAGAGTACATTTCCTGGGTGCATTCTATAATTATACGTATGTACATTATATTAATCTGAAGAGGAGGAAGACAGCATTCTAGGGGGGAGATTCATGCTCCCTACACCCATAGAAAAACCCTACACTACCATAATATACATGTATATTGTATATTTTATATAAATATATTATTTTCATTTATATAATTAAAGTTATTTGCAACATGTAGCAAAATATGGTGACTATTGCTGAGAAGAATCACTACAACCATATCTTATTATCATTCCCTAATAACATGTTTAGACTATACCTTACTAAATAAAACAAAACATTCATGTATAACATACTCATGACTACCTGTACAAGCACATATACATGTATAATATCTTATTATGGTAATGACTTAACCAAAAAAATCACCTACTAGCCAGACATCATTAAAAAAAGCATTTGTATATACATGTATGTGTATATAATATAACGAGTATTATATATATTATATAACATATATATCCGACATACATGTATATACATACACACATACATCTTGCATATATAACAATTATGTATAATTGTATTCAATATACTTTACATCCGTCTAAAGTTCTGAGAAAAAATTATAATTATAGTAAACACTAAACAGACAGGCAAAGAAATCATCAATCAATCAGGCACTACATTAATTAGTTTGAAAATGCTTAATTATGTGTATCCTCAGTCTGTGTTATTTGAAGTTTGGACACACAAAATGATTTCATCACTACACATGTAGGTTGTGACCCATATGCTGACTGATCCATAAAACTACAGCTAACAACATAATTAAATTAATTAAGCCTACTATTAACTGTGTCTACTAAATTTAGTGATTTTTAAACGTTTGGATTTAGCATGCATTAATTTTAGCACATTTCTGAGCCATGCCTAATATGCCTAATAAAATGATCATGGAATATATTTTTTAGTGTGAACTATTTTTACCAGTTATTGCGTTAGTAGCTAAAATTGCTAAAATTAGCACACACAATTAAAAATATACTTAAGTTATAAGAATGGACTAATAATGAGTGAAATAATTATTAATTATTCACTTGTAATTAAATACGCAATTGTAGTGATGAACTAATATTAGAGTTTAAAGATCATTGGAATATTAAGGACTAATCAATAGGGGTAAATTAATTATTTAAATTTAATACATGTAATTAAATACATTTTATTAATTGTAGTGATGAACTAATATTAGAGTTTAAAGATCATTGGAATATTAAGGACTAATCAATAGGGGTAAATTAATTATTTAAATTTAATACATGTAATTAAATACATTTTATTAATTGTAGTGATGAACTAATATTAGAGTTTAAAGATCATTGGAATATTAAGGACTAATCAATAGGGGTAAATTAATTATTTAAATTTAATACATGTAATTAAATACATTTTATTAATTGTAGTGATGAACTAATATTAGAGTTTAAAGATCATTGGAATATTTAGGACTGATCAATAGGGGTAAATTAATTATTTAAATTTAATACATGTAATTAAATACATTCTTATTAATTGTAGTGATGAAGTAATATTAGAGTTTATTGCTTATCATGTGACCTGTGGCCAATCAGAGTGCAGATAATGCGTCACATGATTAAACATTAAATCACTTTTTGCATGCAATAAGTTAGTTATTGCACACTTTGCTCACCTCTACTAACGAAGCCACTTCAATAACAGTGGTAGTTCACCAGATCGTCAATAAATCACTTATAACACACTTGACAGTGCATTGTGTGTTTCAATGTAGCACTTGGGCGGTCAATAAAGGTCTCATTTACATAACGCACTCACCTTTGGCTCATGCATTATGTAAACTCAACCTTTATTGACCCGCCCTCGTGCTACATTAAAACACGTATTTAACAGTAAAGTGTGTTATAACTATTACATATATCCTGATACGGCAAAACATCAAAGTAAACCACAGGTTTATAAATCAGATATAGCATCTTGTGGTCAGATATAAAACCTGCCGTCGAAACAGACTACAAAAAAACAACGCTTACCTTCTCCAAAGTGCTGACAAAAAGGTAGGAGAAACATCAGACATCAACAAAGGTTTTGTCTTTCGTGAAATATATTAATTATAACACGCCTACTTGTGCTATATCAGATTTATAATCACCTCGCCCTCGGGCCTACGCCCCTCGTGCTCAGTGATTATAAATCTGATATAGCAATCGTAGCGTGTTATAACTATTACTTAAAGATCAATGGAATAGTCAATAGGGGTAAATTAATTAATTAAATTTTAATACATGTAATTAAATACATTTTTGAGTAATTTAAAACTAATATTAGAGTTTAATTTAAGATCAAAGAAATAGTAAGGGCTGGGGTCAATAGCAGTAATACTATCACAATCCATAATGCCATTATCATAACAGTACAGTCTGCAAAAAAGTGTCCAATAGAAACATCTGGATGAAAAAAATATTATACCAGCCAGTTGTGAATTTTGTCCAGAAATTTGCAAAAAAAAGCCTCACAAACCAGCACTGTGCTCATTTATGGATTACATATATGAGATAGAATTAACTCACTGGCCCACAGTTGCTCTTGACTAATAATTAACCTTTTTGTGAGGTTACTGGTCTTATTATCTTGTATTACTCTCATAGGTTTTGATAAGTTTTGAAGCTTGGGCCAAATTGGTTCAAAAATGGTTAGTATGTGCGCCATTGAGAATACATCTTGAGCCAGTTAAGTAAGAGTTAATGCTGTTAGTGACAATATAATCATAATTAACTGTGCCACTGGCTCAAAGAGAGAACTGTGCAGTGCCAAATAAGAAGCTCTTTGGGCCAATATCAAAAACACTGATTACTCTTATAACTATAAAGAGATAATTTGTCCAGTGAAATGCAATTTTGTCCGGACAAAGAGCCAAAATTGAATATTTTTGTTACAGAGCTTTATTTTCATGTTTTAGTACAACTAGTAATTATGAAGGAATGTAGATCCTACAAGCTGTATATAAAAAAGCAGATCATTGCCATGTAGTATATTCATGTCTATAGTTGGTGTAGATTCATCAAATGAATTACCTCTAGCTGGAAGAGACATTATGGAATTGCTGTGAAACAGAGAGTGCTATCACACAAGATCACCTCTGTGGTAAGTAAAGTAGAGTATCTTGCCACTAGAAGTAGATGCAATTTTATTGCTGTGTTTTTATTTTAACAATTAACAGAAATGATCTTTAATACTAAACACAATTCTTTGCTGGAACTAAAACTAAACTAAAATCGCGATTGTAAAATACATTAATATTTCAATAGTTTACTTAAACATTTTGTGAATAATAAAACTATAATTTAATAATTATTATAATAACACAACAATAGACTACAGCTGTAGTTTGTTCACATTCCAGAATATAATAACACCAGCAGTGCACTATTAGTTCACATTCCACAATAAATAAACCAGCAGTGCATGATACTAGAGCCATGTCATTATACTATATAATTAATTACCAAGACATTTGGTACTATACTACTAAATTATGAATATATGTGGGTAAGTGTGTCTACCCAGTACCAGAACAATACTAGTGTTGAGTCAGTAAGACTATCAAAGTAACCACATAGGAGCTTCTGCAAGTAAATTTGTTGTAATGAAAATAGTAGTGTTACGAAATGCTAATTACTCAAATGCCATCTTAATCACATATGTGGGAGTTTCATTATAATATCAGATTATAGTTTATTGTCATTAGTTAGTTTTCTGGTTGAAAGCCAAGTTTCCATTTCCTGTTTTGTATAAGAAAAGTATCTGTATAATCATTCTGTAGTAAGTTTATTAATTATGCAGTGAGAAGATTCTTTCTTAAAACCGATTAACCTACCTTAGATTATAGTTACTTGTTTGCTCTTTTCTTAACTATATATGAATGGATGGATGGATAGACAGACGGATGGAAGGATAGACGGATAGATGGATGGACAATAAACAGATGAAATAGAATGTTTAAACCTAACTTACAATCTCACTTATTTCTTGGGTTTGGGTTCGGGTTTGGAAATTCAAATTTATGGTTTGGGACTCAGGATTCTGACGAAGTCACATGGAGCAGTCTGTGTTAGACTGGTTTAAGATGGTTTTAAGATGAAGTTGTAAATAAATTACTCAGGATTCTGTTGCAGTCATATTGAAGCAGTCTGGGTTAGACTGGTTTTAAGATGGTTGCAATTGAATTTGTAAATATATATATGTCTTAGAATTACATGTAAATTACAATAATTAGGGAAGTTGTTATCTCTATTGTAACATGTGACAGTCTGTTGGGCTATTTCATAAGTCTCATTCCCAGATGCCCCCACACATGGGCGAAGGGGAACAAGACTATTATTTCATAGTTTTAGTATTTTACTTGTGTACTCTTTGCTTAACTATGGATGGATGGATAAACAGATATACAGAATAGAATGTATGTAAGTACACTTGGCCCATATTTATGTGATGAGATCATTCCTTTCATGACATGCTCAAATGATCAAGATGTGTAGTGGCCATGAATGGATAAAAGTAATGAAAAAATGATATAATTTGTGTAACAGATGATCAATTAAACAAATAGATTATCATTAATGGATAAATCGACGATAAATCAAGTCATATACCGGGATCATCTTTGATTAATGAATAGATGAGAGTGTACAAACATGATCAATTATGAATGAATGACAATATAATTAATTAATTATATATTTCATTATTACATAAACCAGTTTATGGCATACCATGCTCAACTTTATGAGAAACTATAAATTGTAATTATATTTAGAAAAGTATGAGCTTGTTATAAGGTTTGCTCATTAATTAGTTGATTATGGTAGACGCAAATTATGATGGTTGGTACATGTATATATACATATAGTACATGTACATGTACATGTATTTATTTACATAATGTATGGATGAATTAGTTCGACCATTAAAACAACTGTGGTTCGCAATATAACAATTTCAGTTTTCAGTTCATACAGTAGGTATGTATGTTTACACAGTACATAGAACTAACTCACTACTGAACTACTTTATAGTACACAAGTATACACAAATATATCAGTGGATTATTACCTGAACTAGTTCATAGTATAGCAGTATACACAGATATATCAATGGATTATTAACTGAACTAGTTCATAGTATAGCAGTATACACAGATATATCAATGGATTATTACCTGAACTAGTTCATAGTATAGCAGTATACACAGATATATCAATGGATTATTAACTGAACTAGTTCATAGTATAGCAGTATACACATATATATCAGTGGATTATTACCTGAACTAGTTCATAGTATAGCAGTATACACATATATATCAGTGGATTATTACCTGAACTAGTTCATAGTATAGCAGTATACACATATATATCAATGGATTATTAACTGAACTAGTTCATAGTATAGCAGTATACACAGATATATCAATGGATTATTAACTGAACTAGTTCATAGTATAGCAGTATACACAGATATATCAATGGATTATTACCTGAACTAGTTCATAGTATAGCAGTATACACATATATATCAGTGGATTATTACCTGAACTAGTTCATAGTATAGCAGTATACACAGATATATCAATGGATTATTACCTGAACTAGTTCATAGTATAGCAGTATACACATATATATCAGTGGATTATCACCTGAACTAGTTCATAGTATAGCAGTATACACATATATATCAGTGGATTATTACCTGAACTAGTTCATAGTATAGCATTACACATATATATCAATGGATTATTAACTGAACTAGTTCATAGTATAGCAGTATACACATATACATGTATATCAATGGATTATTACCTGAACTAGTTCATAGTATAGCAGTATACACATATATATCAGTGGATTATCACCTGAACTAGTTCATAGTATAGCAGTATACACAGATATATCAGTGAATTATTAACTGAACTAGTTCAAGGTCACGCACATACTCACCTGAATTACCAGACGGTACAAAAGCTACATATTCACCTTGTTGTTCATCAACAGGATAGAGAAGAAATGTCTTAGCTTGTTCATTAAGAGGATATTGCCGATAGTGATTAACTAGAGCACCAATAGTGGGGAACTTTATATCACGTACATAGTAAAGTCCAGTAGCTGGTTCTTTCATTAGTCTATAGTTCATCAGTTTCTGTTGATTACTATATGAGCAGAGATTAAAGAGGGTATCAATTTCACTAACTGCAATTATTGTTATTGATAATTATTAATAATTGATCTTGTAGTATCACAATTAATCGACTATCAAACAAAAGTGATGAAACTTGCAAATAAAGTGCAAGGTACATGTATATACATGTATGTATCCTTTCAGATTCAGAAACTTATCGCTTAGAATAGGGTAAAGGACTTTCCTCTTTCCTTCCCAATCTAATCCTAGTTTCATTATTGTAAATTAATAATTAAGTACATTACAAACTAAAGATAAGGTTATTAATTAGTAATATACAGTAGTGTACTAGTTCATTATTGTAAATTAATAATTAAGTACATTACAAACTAAAGATAAGGTTATTAATTAGTAATATACAGTAGTGTACTAGTTCATTATTGTAAATTAATAATTAAGTATCTGATTTACATCACAAACTAAAGATAAGGTTATTAATCAGTAATATACAGCAAATGAAGTGTAGTGTACTAGTTTCATTATTAATAATTAAGTATCTAAATATAAGGTTAGTAAAAAGCTAAATAACATTTTTCAGTCGTATAATTAGTTTTCTAATACCAAATCTAATCTGCTCAGCATTTTGAAGATGAATGATAATGAACAAATACTATACATGAGTAACGAAGCCCACAAAAAAAAACAGACACTCTGTTTTTTTGTGGACTTCACTCATGTATAGTGTTCTTTCAGGATATTTAGAGTGGTGGTTAGATTCTACATTGCATTTAGTGCTGTTTATCCAGTGAATACAATGTACTTAATTCTGTCTCAGTAGCCTATATATTATCCGAGTGGTGGTTAATTCATGATTATTCCCAACCAGTGTGGTCAGAACATTGAATATGACACCTATAGGATGGTTAATCCTAACTAACTTCTCTATCATATATATTGCACATGTCCAATTAATGCTTTAAACATTGCTATGAACCCATTAATACATGCAAACAATCCAGATTAATCTAATAGTGATTTAATCACACACCTTTAGTTCATATAATTATAATGATTACTACTTTAGAATATGTAGAGAAAATACTTATTAAATTACATGTATATATGAATAATTTATTTTGATGTTTAGTGATATACAATGTTATGAAGGATCTCTGGTAAATATCCTTTAAAGAAAGTCGCAGGATTATAGAAACTCTATTATGTATAAAAGAAAATTAAATTCAATATGTCTACTCCTGTTGATTATGACACGGAGATAGTGTTACTATTAGATAAATTATATTTTAAAAAGGGCTGCTGGATAATAGAACTTTACATTACTAAATATAGAGGAACTGAATGTTGCATGACTTTCCCATAATTGTTGTAATTATTTGTATTTGCAGGTTTTCATAGATTTCGTATAATCATACGAGTTAGTTTATGCTGTAATTACAGGCGGGGTGTTTCATAAGAAACTTTTATCAGTTTTATAACTTTGGAGTATACATATTCAAAGATTCTAACTTGCTTTATTGGAAAGAGGAAGTCATTAAGACAGCCAGTGATCTAAAACTCATGCTTCGTTAGATAGAGGAAGACTCTGGAAGACTGAAAGAAGCCATGCCTAGTGCATTTTTGATAGCTTCCAGTATGGTAGAGAAACTATTAATGAGTGCTCATTCTTACCACTTTGTAGGAGTCCATACACACCAAGTAGGGCAGTCCAGGAGTGTCCAGTTCTTGAGGTACAGTGGGATCACACACACACACAGACATATTTCAAAACCATTTACAGTAACCCTCCCAAAGGTGGAAGGTCAATAATTAGGAAATCTGTAATTCTGTTAATACCACATAGTGGATTATTAATTTGTTAGTGGAAATGTTGAATTTGAATTAATTTATCCTTCGTTATTATTAATTTATCAGTCTTTCTGTTTTTCTTTTTCTTAAATTCTATTCTATTCCCAGTCCACTAATATTGTTTGATGGCATGTGCCGTAAATGGCAATATGATTGTGGTTGTTAGACAACTTAAACTGTGCTGTGGATTAACAGACCATGAACAACATGTGCATAAGAGTGACATACATGTATATAATTAATTAATCCGAAAAAACAGGATATATACAGTACTATAAGGAAATAACATGATTACCACATACATTAGTGTTACATGCTGTATATACAAAATGTATTACCCATTCAAACTAGTATAGTGAAGAAACAGCTCTATGACTGGTTGTTACTTCATATAAGGATAGTATTGTAGCATATTAAAACTACTTATACAAACCACAGAATAAAAATAATTGCATGGTTGAGTGGAACACATACACATACATGTATGTGTGTACATCAACATACAGTATAACCCTATACACTTAACATACTATGATTATGAGACTTTATATTGCATTAGTTTGTGACTCCTTACATAGTGAAATAACCAATTAAGATTAATTACCAAGAATCAATATCCTTAATTAGGTTAAAACTTTGATGACCTAAGTATATGAACCCAACTAATGTCTGTTTACACCTCAAAATTATGATGTAATGACTTTATATGTAATATGTACCAACAGAAAACTGTGTTGTTTCATGTGTCTAATTGAACTGATCAGGTGATCATAGTATATACAATGTACATGTACATGTATGTGTAAACATTTCATTTGTAATGTACATGTATATATTCCTGTTTAGCAGGAGTTGGTGATTACGTGGAAGAGGATGAAGTTATTGCTGAGATTGAAACAGATGAAGTGAGAGAAATGAAAGTTAACATGTGAGATCAATAGTTTCGTTATTTCACGAGGCAGTGACCCTACACCCCTCTTCAAATGCTTGCTAGTCAGTCATGGTGAACATGAATGACCTTTAATGTCTGTTCACGTTCACCATGACCTCAGAAAGATGTTCATAACGTTTGTTTGGAATGACCAACAATCTTTTTACCTGCACCATTTCCTTATAATTAACCTTCCCGTTCTTTTTGTGTATGTCAAATTTCGACCCATTGATTCATTGTTGAGTTACAGTATAATCATGTATTAATCTTATGACATTAAACTATACTATACATTACATATGAAGTCATCATATCCTAATTTTAAGGTCATCATGAATGTGAACAGACTTTAAATATAATCAGCCATGCAGTATTACAGGATTGTAATTAAATTAATATTATTCCATTAATTTAATGTTATTGAAAAGAGCTGTGCAAGTATAATATTAATACAACATCATGTGAAAATCACTTGCTTTTGGGTAAAATGTTTAATCAAATCATTACATCAAAGCACTTTATTCAGCTCTTTTGTGGAAGCTATGGAATTCAGTACATGATCGATCTTCCTGGATAGTAAATGTTATTCAATTCAATTAGAATGACCATTTAAATATAAAATTTGATCAGTATATCAAACCTGTCAATTTTTGTAAACATAATCAGAAAATTAATGAGTAGCTCATTCCAGCCACCATGTTTGTAGTTTTCCCAAAATTTTGAACACACACACACACACACACACACACACACACACACACACACACACACACACACACACACACACACACACACACACACACACACACACACACACACACACACACACACACACACACACACACACACAGACATACAATATAATTATCATATCTTTCCACCTACACTTTGTGGTGAGAATATTAAATAAAGAGAAATACATGTATCATTTTAAAGGGCACTGGTGAAATGACAGAAACTGTACCAATAATAATTATTATATTGAAGGTTGAAGTACAATGTATGTTTATTATGCTTTGAATGTGTAATTAATAAACTATAAAAATTATGTATACATAAAAGTGTGTTAATTACTACATGTACATAAGATAGACAACACAAAATTGAATCTACATTAAACACATTATATAAACTATATAATTATACACACACATGCAGACACACACTGACCACTGATGCAGATACAAACACACAGACACACACACGGAGACAAAAACACAGACACAAATACGCAGACAGACACAAACACACAGACAAAGACAGTAATACACAGACAAAGATACAAATACACAGACAAACACAAACACAAAAAGACTCAGACACACAGACACAGACACACTAACACACTTACTTATTCTTGTCAAATTCTGAAGGCCTTTAATACAATTTTACATCATTACAATATAGTGTACCTAGAACAACTATTAGTACCAGTTTCTACGTAAAGCTACAAGCATCTTGCTGGTCTGTAGAGCTCAAGCGGACGTTCTATTATGTGCTATGCCCATTAATTGACCAAGCACCCGAGGAATAACACAACTTCCTTAACTACTATATACAACACATACTCGCATAAGAAACACAAAAATATATATATACATGTATATATATTATACATTATATCCCGTGGAAAGCAATTATGTTTATGGCCCTATGGACTAGTGTTGTTTTAGTTAACTATAACTATAACTAAACCCCTTTTAGTAAGGCATTATGACTTTTAGTTAACTAAACTATAACTAAATTACAGGTCCACTGCAATAACTAAAACTGAAAATTGGCCAATAATGGGTTGAGTATGGACCATAAAAATAATTGTTTGTATTAAATTTTCTTATTCACTGAATTATGTTTCATGAATTATATTATATTATATTATAATTAAAATTTTTTTTTTTTGCTATTAAATATCTGCAAGATAAACATCATCATCATCTGAAAGTTTATAAGTGAAATCTAATTATTATAATAATTACTAGAAAGAATCTAATATTTAGTATATTACATAAAAATAAAGATAAAAATTAAAATTAAAATTAAAATTAAAATTAAAATAAAAGTGATAATAGTTAGATCTAATTAATTATAATTTAATTGTCTGATAAAAATTCAATTACTTAATTCATATGAAACAGATGGTACCATGTACCTGTATTATGTAGCATACTATAATAAGAATGTCTAATTATACTTCAGAATATACAGGCATTTCCAAATAAAACTATATAAATGTACATGTACATGTACATGTACATGTACATGTACATAGAGTGGAACTGTGGGAGTACATGTATGACTAAAGGTTGAAGTTTAAATGATTAAGCATTTACTGTAGTGACAAAAAAGAGAAGCATGACTTCGTTGGTTGATAATTACATTAGTAGTAATGAAGATGAGTATTGAATCATTAATTTACATGTACATGTACATATACCTCCAGTGTGGTTGCTTAACAAGCAAAACAGTCTTAACCACATGCATTTTCCCAAAATATTAACAAAATAATTTTATACAATTTAAAGTGTATGTACATGTACATGTATACAGTGTATATGTACATACACTATATTATATGCATTTATGTACATGTACATATTATAGTGTATATGTACATGTGTCTACTATATTATATGTATGACATATTCATTTATGTACATGTACATGTTATAGTGTAGTATTGCTGCTTTCATTAAGTACATGTACCTAAATGTACATGTACAAGTGTTACATGTACATGTAACAATACGTACATATACATGTGTACATATTGTTACATGTACATGTAACACTTGTACATGTACATTTAGGTTTTCATACAGGATGTTACTGGACAGGGGAAAGTATAGTAAATAAGGGGTTAGGGAGTATTATTAATGCATACGTATAATGTGGGAAAAATGACAGAAACTATATCATCATTTTTGAAGGTTAGAGTACAATTATGTAATTCCTAAAAGTCATCCCATCTGCCAAATCACATGTTATAATTAGGGAATATTTGATTCAGATAAAGGTCATTCACATTCACCTTGTCCTCAGAAAAATGCTCATAACTTTAGTTTGAAATGACCAACAATCTTTTTACCTGTACCATTTTCATATAATTATCCTTCCCGTTCTTTTTTGTTTATGTCAAATTTCAATCCATTGTTTCATTATCGAGTTACAGTATAATCATGTATTAACCTTATGACATTAAACTATACACTATATTACATATAAAGTCATCACATGATAATTTTGAGGACAACGTGAATGTGAACAGACTTTAGTAACATACAACTACACATAGGAATCTATTTGATGATATGGTTCATTTTATTGATATTTAACAAATAGCTTTGAACCAAATAAAATGTGTAACACAGGTCAGAGTACTTACTAGACTCCTATAGAGGGTCTTCTGGTTGCACATAAATGCTTCTGTATTGTTACACGATAATATTGATAATACAAAGGACAGAGTTTTGTTATGTTTATACATTGTGTATAGTGTATGAAACTTCAAAGGCATTATAAAAAACAGATATATGTGTAGAGTAAGAAAGGAGGGAGACACATATACAAATTGATCATACTCTTAATTAGAAGGAATTTATTCCTATTCTATACTTGTACTTTTCTTCTATTAAAAACCTGGTACAAGTACATGTACATATAACTGTACATGTACATGTACATGTACACATAACTGTACATGTACATGTACATGTACAAGTACATGTGCACATAGCTGTACATGTACAATTACACATAACAGTACAATCATGTACATGTACAAGTACACACATATGTATATAGCTCTCCTGCTAGCCATTAGGGACAGTATGTTAGCAACTCGTAAATCTCCACTAAAATATGAATATTTGTCGAACCACATAGGGTCTCTTGTCATTAGGGTTAAAATCTTAACAACGTTGATGTAGCAATCTCCTCCTCCCACACCAACCATCCTTCATGGCAATACTCCTTTGATTTCTGAGGGCTTCTACTGTTATTGTGGGCTCATCCCTGTGCTTATTAATGATATTGTTTCTAATTGCTAATAATAACACATCTTACCTCCTGACATAGACATACAAAGACAAAAAAGGTAATGTAACACAACTGATAATTACATTAGGAATTTTAATTTTTTTATTTGATAGAGTTCATTTATTGATTTAACTCAAGTGTAGTTTCCTTAGGCCATTCTTGCATATCATAACCTGATTTTCCCTAATGCATTCACAGGTTCATAAACACATAATGTACATTTGTACATGTACATATATGTATGTATGACATGTCGTATATATACATGTATATAGTGCTATCACTGTAACTAAGGGATACATACACATACTAAATTTGTATACAGGATTTTTTTCTGAAAAGGAGAAATCCAAACACAGTACTAAGGATTCATGAGTATCATTACAGAAACTATATCATCATTTTTGAAGGTTAGAGTACAATTATGTAAATCCTAAAATGTCATCTCATCTGCCAAATCACATGTTATAATTAGAGAATATTGACTCTAGTGTTCTTTTAGTGTGACTATAGCAACCACTTTTAGTTGTAGTTATAGTGTAAAATAATATTGGGCTTACTAAAAGGGTTTTAGTTTTAGTTAACTAACTAAAAGTGTCCATTATTGGTCATTTTCATTTTAGTTAGTTATACACACATGTACATGTAGTTATTATAGTAGACTTGTAATTTAGTTACAGTTTAATTAACTAAAAATTACAATGCCTTACTAAAAGGGGTTTTAGTTATAGTTATAGTTAACTAAAACAACGCTAATTGACTCAGATAGTAATTTTACAACTTACACATAGGAATTTATTTGATGATATGGTTCATTTTATTGATATTTAACAAATAGCTTTGAACCAAATAGAAATTAGAAATGTTTCTTTGAAGACATTGTAAGCATAATTCTAAAGAATTTATCTTCATTCTATACAAAAATAATAATTATTCCCTTGCGAGCCCTGATACATGTACATATAGCTGTACATGTACATTGTACAAGTACAGTACATAAAGCTGTACATGTCCATTGTACAAGTACATATAGCTGTACATGTACATTGTACAAGTCCACATACCGGTAGCTGTATAAGTGTACATGTACAAGTAATGCTGTATATGTACATTGCACAAGTACATACAGCTGTACAATGTGTACATGTACATGTGTACAACGTACAAGCTGTACATGTACAAGTGCAGATACATGTAGCTGTACAAATGTACATGTACATTGTACAAGTACACATCGCTATATAATTTGTAAATTTTACAAGTACATATGATATAGCTGTACAATGTGTACATGTACAACGTACAAGCTGTACAAATGTACATGTACAAGTACAGATAGCTGTACAAATGTACATGTACATTGTACAAGTACACATCGCGTGTACATGCATGTACATTGTAAATTTACAAGTACATATAGTTGTACATGTACATTGTTGTGATTGTACAAGTACATGAAGCATCTTTATATACATGTACATCTCCAGCTTCATTTTCAATGTTCATCAGTTATCCTGTAGGTCCCATGACTGTTAGGGTAAATTCATTGGGTAATCTAAAACAGGCTTCATCTAAAATTACCTGTTATAATTATGGTATATAAATGTGTACACATATCCAATGGTAGAAATTATTTATTAGGATTTCCTACATGTAGTTTTGATCAAATCCTAAAAGTACATTAATTTATACATCTTCCCTCCTGACGCAAGTCACATACTATAATGACAAAGAAGGAAATGTGACACAGCTGATTACTACTAATTACATGTACATAAATTATTCAGTAATAATTGAACTAAGTGTAGATCCTAGAGTGTAATCCACATGTACATGTACACACACCAGATATATACATGTACATAAATTATTCAGTAATAACTGAACTAAGTGTAGATCCTAGAGTGTAATCCACATGTACATGTACACACACCAGATATATACATGTACATAAATTATTCAGTAATAACTGAACTAAGTGTAGATCCTAGAGTGTAATCCACATGTACATGTACACACACCAGATATATCCACATGTACATGTACAAGACTACAAGTTCACATAGAAGTACATGGACACTAGTACTTACACACAGCAGTACATGACTGTACATGTACACACACAGTACATACTGTATATAAGTACACAAGATTGTACAAGTATAAGTACACACAACAGTACATGACTGTACAAGTACATGCACAGTGCATACTGTATATAAGTACACAAGATTGTACAAGTACATGTACACACAACAGTACATGACTGTACATATACACACAACAGTACATGACTGTACAAGTACACACACAGTACATGACTGTACAAATACACACATAGTAGTACATATATAAGTATACAAGATTGTACAAGTACATGTAGTACATGATTGTACAAGTACACACACAGTAGTACATATATAGTACACAAGATTGTACAAGTACACACACAGTAGTACATACATGTATATAAGTACACAAGATTGTACAAGTACATGTACATACAACAGTACATGACTGTACAAGTACACACACAGTAGTACACATATAAGTACACAAGATTGTACAAGTACATGTACATGTACACACAACAGTACATGACTGTACAAGTACACACACAGTAGTACACATATAAGTACACAAGATTGTACAAGTACACTTACACACAACAGTACATGGTTGCAGTACATATACATGTACAAGTATACAACAGCTAGTATATATACAAGTATACACAATAGTACATACATGTATACAAGAATCTTCTTGAGTTTAGAAACAGTAACCATGAGTTATAAAAATTGTGATATTTTAGCGAAAGCCTCTAGTTATTTTTGTTCCTTGTATAATTTGAAGTTTGCCAGTAGCTCATTCAAGCCACCAATGTTTGTAAATGTTTATAGTTTTCCCAAATGTTTGCGAACATACACACACAGATTACTATACCCTTCCGCCTATGGTTCGCATTGAGGATAACAAGTACATGTACATACAACAGTACAAGTACACACACAGCAATACAGTTACAATATAAACCGCTGGATAGTTTTATGTACAAGTGCATGAACATACATGTACATGTATGTAATTATATATAATTATAACAATCATTAAAGGTACAATAATTACATAACAATGTTAAATAGTTACACACATTGTAAACCCCATAATTATTGTCAGCAGCATCAGTGGATACATCATGTGTATACATATTTCAACAAACTCTCCCTACTCTTTGCAAAAGGTGACATGTGACTGTGAATGAGAAAAGAGGTCTTAATATCACAGATTTTTCTTGCTCTATGGCCATTGACAGGTAAGCTTGCAATGGAACTACATTATAATTTCTATCTATGAAGAGTACATTGTACCTTGTATCAGGTTCCCATGGCAACAAATTTGGAACTTTACATTTTGCATGCAGGATCAGTGGACAAATTGATGAAGTCCAAAATATCTTAAGACCCCTTATCTCATCCACTGTCAAAATTACTGTATGATTCTAATTACAAGCATACAGTATATGTCGACAAATAGTCACCATAATAGTAACATTAATTACTTTACAGTATAGTACAGTAATTAATGTCTCTCTACTGTGGTGTTGAATTGAAAGGTATGGAAATTACTGTAAAAACTATTGTTGAACTACTGTAGTATAGAAATGAAACTACTGAGTAATTACTGTACTATATGTTGCTTTTATATTGACATATGCTGTACAACCCAACCACTGTGCAAACCACAATTCTGATATTCTAAAATCCATTCACATAATATTTATAGTAATCTGTGATTTCTCTGGAATACAATAAGTTTCAAAAGAACTGAATTTCTTAGTTGATATGAAGTTAAAATTGTTGCATGTACTATGATCATGTGATCTAAATTTTGGAATCTGATTGAGTGATGCAACAGGGCAGATTCATTTGATATCATTAGTGCCGTCATGAAGGGAAATTCATTTACTGTGTAATATTTTATAATAAAGTAACAGTGATTTCATTGTTTATTTGACACAGACAGTACACACCACTGTATTCTACTATACTGTACTGTACTGTACTGTATTGTATTGTACTTTAATGTACAATACAATACACTATACTGTATTATACTATACTCTAGTGTACTATGATGTAGTATACTGTACTGTAGTGTAGTATACTGAATTGTACTGTAGTATACTGAATTGTACTGTAGTTTACTGGTACTATTTTCTAATGTACACAATAAAGTAACAGTTCTACAAGTGATTTCATTGTCTACTAATCTATTTGAAACAGACAGTACACACCCCCACTGTATTATACTATACTGTACTGTACTGTATTATATTTTACTTTAATGTATTGTACTGTAATGTACTGTACTGTACTGTACTATACTATACTATACTGCAGTGTACTATGATGTAGTATACTGTACTGCAGTGTAGTATACTGAATTGTACTGTAGTATACTGAATTGTACTGTACATGTAGTTTGCTGGTACTATTTTCTAATGTACACAATAAAGTAACAGTTCTACAAGTGATTTCATTGTCTACTAATCTATTTGAAACAGACAGTACACACCCCCACTGTATTATACTATACTGTACTGTACTGTATTATATTTTACTTTAATGTATTGTACTGTAATGTACTGTACTGTACTGTACTATACTATACTATACTGCAGTGTACTATGATGTAGTATACTGTACTGTAGTGTAGTATACTGAATTGTACTGTAGTTTCTAGTGTAATAACAGTCCTATAAGTGATCTCATTGTCTATTACTTTATTTGAAAACAGACAGTACACACCAATGTATTTCACTATACTGTGTATAGTATAACATAGTGATTTATACTGTCTGTTTCAAATAGAGTAGTAGGACTGTTACTTTATTATGTTCATGTACTTTATTATGTATATGTAAATTAGAAAATAGTACCAGTAAACTACAGTACAATTCAGTATACTACAGTACAATTCAGTATACTACACTACAGTACAGTATACTACATCATAGTACACTACAGTATAATATAGTACAGTATAGTACAGTGTAGTACTGTACTGTACTATACTATACTGCACTATACAGTGCTGTACTATAAATTACAGTGCTGTATTGTGAGTATTATTCATGCTAAAGTAACAATTCTACAAGTGATTTCAATCAATTATTTTAAGACACATACCTGACACAAATGGTACACACAGCTGCTCCTTCAGTGGGTCGTAACAGATAATATCCATCAGTCGACAGATAAGGTGCTATTAACTGTTTAGCCTAATAGACAATAGAGAATGATTGTAAGGGTAGATTTGGTATATGGATAGAAAAAAAGTACTAAATCAAACAAAAAGATGCTGTGTTGAGTCCTGGGAATTTAGGATACTTTCTCAAAATCTATCTTAGTTTGTATCTGCCTTTGTCTATTAAATCATTCGTATTTTCTTTCTTTCTATTCATTCACATACCGATTGAAGTTAAGCTTCATTTCCAACTCAGAGATACAGGCAGATAGACAGATGGACATACAAACAGACATACATACATACAGACAGACAGACAGACAGCAGATAGACAGAACAATCAGACATATATAAATACATACATACATGTACATATATACATGTACATACACATAGATACTACTGTAATTTTGCCAAACAACATGTATGCTTATTTTCGTTCTTTTTTTTCCTTTTTCAAGCTATATCTCTAAAATCTGAAGAGATTCTTGTAGCAATAGGAATATGAATGGCATTCATCCATACAAATGATACAAAGCTCAATTTATAGCTAGTGATAATTAATTTCTTCAATGATACCACTTGACAGTGATGTTTTCGACATGTTATAAGAGTATGTAAGCCCTTGAAGTGTTCCTGTAGATCAGTTAAAGTAACTTCCATCCTCCCTCCCCCACATTTTAAGACTAAATATCTACCTATTAATAGGCAGACAGACAGGCAAGCAGATATAGAAAATTACATTGCTTATTTAGTAAATAGAGGCTTTGTGACAAAGTGTATACTAACAATGCAGTAACAATATTGAGTTCATAGTAGTAGAAACACTAGTTTAGTGTGATGAGATTAAACTGCTGGACAATGTATTATTTTGAATATATTTCAAGTATGCTGAGCTTTAATAAAATTTGCTGTTGTCAAAATACATGTAGTTTTAGTAGTCCAGCAGTTTAAATCAAACACACTACTATATAAACTAGTGTTTCTAAAGTCTGTTCACATTCATGATGACCTCAAAATTATGTTGTAATGACTTTGTATATAGTATAGTGTATAGTTTAATGTTAATACATGATTATACTGTAACTCAATAATGAAGCAATGAATTGAAATTTGACATACACAATAAAGAACAGGAATATGAAAAGATGGTTGGTCATTCAAAATTAATCAAATTTAATTATGAACATTTTCTGAGGACATGATGAACGTGACAGACCTTTAACACAAACACACATACATATAGTCTACAGATACATGTGTGTACATGTACATGTATATTGATTACTCACTTCATCTTTAGACACAGGGAAGTAGCCAATAGTACTTGACAATTCTGGAACTATATTGAACAGAAGAAACAGCTATCAAAATACTTCATAACCATAGTAACATATTATTGTATCCATAGTAACAAAGCAGGGGGTTGGTTAGCTAAGGTTGATATACAATATTGAATTTCTAGCAATGTTGACTTCAAATGTTTGTATGATTGCTTTTCCACAGGTTCAAACTACATATATATATAATTATATTTATATTCTTGTGTTCACTTACGCTAATATGCATGGTATACGTAGTTAAGGAAGTGCGTCATTCCGGGGGGGGGGGGGGGGGGCTCAGTCAATTAATGGGCGTAGTGTGTAATAGAACATGCGCTCGAGCTCTACAGACCAGCAAGAAAAAGAAAGAAAGCTGTTTGTAGCTAACGTAGAAACTGGAACTAATACACATGTAGCTGGCTATTCTACCTGAAATATATTCCTAAAGTTCTACAAGATGCTTTAAAAGGTAAAGGGGAGTAGATATCAAATTATAATAGACTGTTGTGTTTCAGGCATGATAAAGTCAGCCATGATTACTGAATGCTGAACACCACAAGGCAATCATAGGGATATTTTTTTTCTCTATATATCTTGTTTAATTGTTTTCACAAAAGTGCTGACATAACTAGCACATGTGTGTTGCTATAGCAACCAAACTAATTATAAGTAGGAACAAAAACAAGATGTAGACATTACTTTTAGTTCAGTTCAAATAAACAATTTTTAATTAACAATTCAATTTTAAATAAATATATAAACACAAGGTCACGTATACAGTAACAGTAATTACATATCTTAGTTTAATTATTGTCTCACTACTGTGGTATTGAATTTACAAGTACACCAATTAATGCAAACACTGCTGTTGAACTACTGTAGTGTGGAAATGAAACTACTGAGTAATTACTGTACTGTATGGTGATTTTTTATTTATATATACTGTAGGAGTAATGCATAGAGTATGTAAAGAGAAAAATAAAACAAGTGACAAACATAGTCCAATTATTTATTCCTATAAAGACACAAACATGATCTCATCACTATACACTATACAACACTTCTAGCTCTTCCACATGCTGCTGCCAAATGCATGTACAACTGAAGTCTGTTCATATTGACATTGATATCAAACAGGGCAATTGGAATTAAAGACAAGATGTGGAATGATTCAATTCAGCTTCAAATTACAAATGATTCAATTCCAGTAAATTAATTCTAATTACAGCAGGTAGTGTCAGGGGTGTGGAAACACTGAGCCAACTGCCGGACATTTTGACCTATTTTCACCACTCTTGTCCTGCTCCCCATATACTTTGTATACAGTTTAGTTTCAATTTACCGGACATTCGCTAAATTTATCGGACAATGTCCTGCATGACTGGCTGTTTCCACACCACTGGGTAGTGTTATGAATTCCACACTATTTCCAGGAAATTTCAATGAAGTTTAGTCCAAACAGAATTCATTATTCAAGGACCGTATTAAGTAATAAAATTAAATGTTATCCCATACAATACATGTATGTTCCTTTTCAAAAATGGAATTGCTCTGGAATTGTATCATTCCAAGCAAACCTTCAATTCTCATTCATTTGATAGTATCAGTTGCCAATTTCATAATTCTACTCCAATTCATGCTAAAAGTGAAAAATTCAAGAAACATTCCAATTCAAAATTTTCAATTCCAATGCCCTGATATCAAAATGAGGTTGTAATGACTACATATGTGTGATATAGTGTATAGCTGTCATAAGGTTAATAATACATGATTATGCTGTAACTCAATATTGAAGCTGAAATTTGATATACACAAAAACTACAGGAAGGATAATTATAAAATATTGCAAGTTGTGAACATGGTCCATTGTCATAACTATACACAATGAAATCATTAAAAACCATGTGTTGCCTGGTGACTGCTACATCACCGTAGCAACAAAGCTTGGATTTGTTGTTTACAGCGTGAAATCATTAAAAACTATGTGTTGCCTGGTGACTGCTACATCACTATAGCAACAAACCTTTTTGAAAGCACAACTAGAACCAGAAAGCATCATGAACTAAGTTACTTAGGAGACATGTTCTGCTTGTTTGAAACATTATGAACTAACACTTACTGTAACATACCTCAAATGAAGTAATAAAACTATCTGGCTATGATGACAGGAAGGGAATGTCACAATATTTGTACATGTATAGTCTAAAGCTAAGAAGAAATTTGCCTTAAATAGTTGATTGTTCTTCTTTAAAGTAATGAAGCTATTTGGTTGTTATGACAGAAGAGAAGGTATGAATATATGTACATGTACATGTACAATCGATAAAGCTACATGTAAGAGGGAATTGCCTAAATACCTAATTATAGCATAAGAGATGACATTTCATGAAATACTATTTGTGGCTAAGGTAAGTTTCTATTTGCCATGGTGGCAGGAAGCAAAGACTGTCAAAATTAATAACGAAATAGAATCATAATTAATTTAGAGTTTAATTAGCAGCAATTCATTACATAATTATTCGTGATTCTATTTTTAACTTTGTTATATTCAGTGCTTCATTCCCTTCCTAACCTGCTTCTAAATTTTCTAATGCAGCTGTTAAATTTTCGAAGCCATTGTTGCTGTTTCCAAATAAATTTTCTAAGACATTGTATATAAGATACAGTAACCATGGTAATAATATCCCTGTAATTATAATGAATAGATTGAACACTATCTGTTGTATTAAAAATAAAGTAGACAAAACAGGAACAGGCAGACTTATCAACAAATTAACTTATATATCTATGGTAACAAAAACAATTCAATTTCTACATTACAATATCAGATAGATTCAGTTGCAAGGTATAGAGAAATGATTTGTTCTATATCTACAAATACATTAAAATATGTGACATGATGTTTGAAATGGGACACTATTGTGCCAAATACTTCTAATCAAATGCTTACATTTAATTGTCATTCTGTCATTTTTGTAGGGAGAGCTATTATTAAGCTTCTTAGATGCCAAATTCCAGAGTCACATACAAAATGGTGGAATGATGAGTGATTGAAGTTAAGAATGATATTAGAATACAAATACTAATGCATGTGATCCCATGGCTGATATAATATCTTCAAGGTTCACTTTTCCACGTTTGCATAGTCCATTAATCATTGTGCAGTGTGTTTTTCTTACTCATTAAATAATTAATTCAACATCACTACAACACTATATATATTGACCAGTGAAACAGCTTAAGGAGATACATTCAGCTGAATTTGCCTGTACCTATAGGTAGTGGACATTGTAGCTAGAACCCCATTTACAGAAGTACATACATGTATATATATGCTGTAAGAGAGACACAAATCTGGACCAGCTGAGATTGAACTCGGGACCTTCTGATCACCAGTCAGATGCTCTATCAACTGACCCACTGAAGCCAGTTTGAGAAAGAGCATTTGACATCATATGCAATATTTTCACAAAAGAATCAGAATTTATCCATGGCAACTAAAAAAACTTTATCTGTCATGACTCATCAGCATACATGTACATGTACATGTGATAACAGGTGGAAGTTAACAACAAAAACATATGGTTCTACATGTACATGTACTCTCACTTTTGATGTATCATTGTTAATGTCTAGGTAATTAAAGAAATATTTGCTATACTAGCAGGAAGGGATTGGTTGATTATAGTACGAGTACACTCCTCAAAGCTTGAGAGGAATTTGGCAAAATGATTGATTACAGTATAACAGATGATGAAGTTCTAAACCATTTGTAACCCTCAAAGTAACAAAACTATTTTACTATGCAGGAATGACCTTACACAGACAGGAATACAGAAAGGGATTTCCCTAAACAATTAATTATACATTATATACTTCCAATAGAGTATTATATATCACAGATGACTGATATATATATAAACTATAACTTGATTTAATTATTGGACTTCAAGTATTTAATTTGTAACAAGTATTAGTCATTGTTATATTTTAGTACAATTATTATTATCTAAATGATTTCTTCATAATTATAATATTATCTACAGTATGGTAGACATACTCTTTATATTATATACCGAATTCATTTGTAACTTTCAAACTTACTTTACTATTATAGAAGGAAGGGAAAAGCTATATACAATATATAATATTATACACAACATGTATCCCAATACAGTGAAACACTGAAGTAAACCACAGGTTTATAAATTAGATATAGCACCCTGTGGTCAGATATAAAACCTGGCGTCGACACAAACTACAAGAAAACAATGCTTGCCTTATCCAGAGTGAAGACAGAAAAGTAGGAGAAGCAACAGACATCAACAAAGGTTTTGTCTTTCGGGAAATATATTAATGATAAATACTTGTGCTATAGCAGATTTATAATCATGTCGCTCTCAGGCATATGGCCCTCATGCTTGGTGACTATAAATCTAATATAGCACTCATAAACATGTTATAACATATACATGTACATATAATATTCATGTACATGTATACAGTATTATAAAAAGCATGTTCCCAAATACACACGTAATATTATTTATATTAGATGAGTCTATCATAGTCATTGGTAACTTATATACTTTACTATTGTATAAGAAAGAGAAGACATTGTATATATACAGTATAATATATTCATGTACATGTAGATTGTATATAATATTATAAAAAAGCATGTTCCTAAATACATGTGATATATATCTTATAATAGATGAGGCTATCATAGTAATAAAGTCTTCAAAGTTACTAACATGTATAAGGAAGGGAAGGGCTATTAATTATGGTAATATAAAAGGGATTTCCCCAAATAATACAATTAGATGCTCTTCTAATTCAACTGAATTCATTTGTAATTTTCAAAAGCTATTTTACTATACAGGAATGACCATACACAGACAGGAATACATACAGAAAGGGGTTTCCCAAAATAGTAAATTATCAAATTATATACTTCCAAGGGTATAACATATCACAGATGACTGTTCATATCCTTTATATTCCACTATAACTTGATTCAATTATTGTCATTTAATTTGTAACATGAAAGATCATTCATTGTTTTATTTGAACATGTATCAATTTATGTTCATTTGCTAGTAAACACACCAACTTAATTAGGAATAAAAAGCTACTAATGTACATATACATGTGTACATGTACATGTACATGTGTACATGTACATGTACAGTATATCATATGTTATATGTACATGTATGTACATGTACATGTATATCATTATCACTCCATTTCCTATAGTCTAGGCTAGTTAAATGTTAATATTTGTACTTTTCATTATGTTATAAGGGTAACAAAATGTGGTTGCTATGGTAACATCATGTAGTCCATGGTAACTACTATACATTTTGCACTTATTAGGTGACATACATATTCGTAGATATAATTATATACATATATGGTTGTATGACATCATTAAAAATGAAAAGGTTGAAACCCATCACTACGAATCATAATTATATCAGACATGTTGAGTTTACAAACAAAGTAAGTAGTTATCGAATACAAAAAACAGCTGGCATGTTTATTATTCAATAACACATATTAGTAATTCAATTTAGTTGAATACACACACACTTCATTATAAATTATAAGTGACTAAAACCAATCTTATACTTCGTGTTAAATTTGATCTAAAGTTTAGCTTAATTATGATTATATTGTCACTAACAGCATTAATGCTTTGTTAATTGGCTCAAGATGTATTCCCAATGGCGCTCACATTATAGTCTGTTCACATTCACAATGTCCTCAAAATTGTGATGTGATGACTTTATATGTAATATAGTGTATAGTTTAATGTCATAAGGTTAATACATGATTATACTGTAACTCAATAATAAAGCAGTAGATTGAAATTTGACATACACAAAAAAGAACAGGAAGGATTACTATATGAAAATGGTGCAGGTGAAAAGATTGTTAGTCATTCCAAACTAAAACTATGAACATTTTTCTGAGGTCATGGTGAACATGAATGACCTTTAACCATTGTAGAGCCAATTTGATCCATCCTTCAAAATGTATCACAAACTCTGTACTATAAGAATAAAGAGGGTGTCAACTGTTCTCTCTATGCTATTTAAAGGGATACAGTATCCCTTATAGGTATAATATACATGCTATCAGTGATTATACATCCAATACACCCCATTGGGTTTTGATATTCTTAATTTTTGAAGAAGTAAAAAGAGAATACATGTATTACATGCTAAAACACATACATGTACACGTATAAATATACAATCAAATCAGTTCCATCATCGCATGTACTAGGAAATGTCTTGTTTAGTCGAGACACAAATTAGTTCTATTATTAAAAGTTATACATAACCAAAATATATGCATTCCTAACCCACACCAGAGATTACTGTTTAGTCGTCGAGTAATACATTAGTCTGTCATTAAAAGTCATACATAACCTAAATATACGCACCCCCACCCACACCAGGGATTCAAGTCATATTACATGTAGTTCTATCCTTATAATAAGCCCACGTTATTGCCTAGTGTATTGTATGGTGGGCTTTAAAAGTTATACATAACCTAAATATATGCACCCCCACCCACACCAGAGATTCAAGTCATATTACATGTAGTTCTATCATTATAATAAGCCCACATTGTTGCCTAGTGTATTGTATGGTGGGTTTTAAAAGTTATACATAACCTAAATATATGCACCCCCACCCACACCAGGGATTCAAGTCATATTACATGTAGTTCAATCATTATAATAAGCCCACGTTATTGCCTAGTGTATTGTATGGTGAGCTTTAAAAGTTATACATAACCTAAATATACGCACCCCCACCCACACCAGGGATTCAAGTCATATTACATGTAGTTCTATCATTATAATAAGCCCACATTGTTGCCTAGTGTATTGTATGGTGAGCTTTAAAAGTTATACATAACTTAAAAATATGCATTCCCCACCCACACCAGAGATTCAAGTCAAAAATTAGTTCCTTCATTACAAATTACACATGACTTAAATAAATAATATATGTACCACCAATCCTCCCTGCCTACACAATAGATTGCTGTTCTAATCTATTACCATCACAAGTTTGTATAAAAGTATGATGATAATTGTAATATTATAATATTGTATCTACCAAGCATTTACACTTCAGAAATACACTTAATTACATAGTTTAGCATTTATACCCAGCTACACGTACCAACCATGTATATACTAAACAGAGTCATACATATATATACACATGTACATACATGTACATATGTATAATTACCTACCCACATGTTTAGACTTCAGAAATACGTTTTTAATTACATGTATGTGCTTACATGTACATGCAAGTTTCTATACCCATATTTAGACTAAACTCGGTAAATACATGTATATGTACATGCACAATATACACATGTATGTCAATAAAATGTCACCCCATATAGTAACCTTAGTTCTACTGTCAGTGTAGTATAGTAATTACTGTCTCACTACTGTGGTGTTCAATTGACATGTACGCCAATTACTGTAAAAACCTGTTGAACTATTGTAGCGCATAAATGAAACTACTGAGTAATTACTGTACTGTTGGATGACTTTTTATAGACATATACTGTACATGTATAATTTTACCTACTCACATACAGATATTTAGATGTTTTTAATTACGTAGTCACATGTACATGTATGTTTTTACACCCCTATTTAGACAAAAATCATTAAATTAATGGTCAAATATATGAACATGTACATGTAAATCATGTACAATTACCTATCCACATACTGTATTTAGACTTCAGAAATATGCTAGTTACAGACACATGTTTAGTTCTATACACATATTTTGACTTAAATCATTAAATGGGCAAATATATGTACATGTACATGTACTATTGTATATGTACATGTACATGTACAAGTACATATACATGTATGTTATAAATATCACTTTATTTCATATTGATAACAGAGATTAAGATTGCTTGTCTGTTTGGTACTAATATGTTGATTGTTTTATATTAATGTTTGCTGAGTGGTATTTATAATATATAAATCATGAATTTATAAACATTTATAAATTTACAATATTAACAGTCACAACATGAAATACCTGCAGTAATAATTATGTACGTACATGTACATATTGAATCCTCATGTACACACAAATAATACACAAGTATATTATTATATAGGTACAAGTACATATATAAGTACATGTACATGTACGTTATGAATAATATACATGTACATGTACGTTATGAATAATATACATGTACATGTACGTTATGAATAATATACATGTACATGTACGTTATGAATAATATACATGTACATGTACGTTATGAATAATACATGCACATGTACTGAAATAACGTAACAATAAACAACCCATTAATTACATAACTAATGGATAAGGTCATCATAACAATACAGTATATATATCAGCTCCTGATAAACAGGTTTAGCTTTGAAGAGCTCTTGATAAACAGGTTTAGCTTTGAAGAGCATGGTCAATGGGGCAACTTTGTATTTCATTACATGTACAGTAATTATGCTTATACCTGATATACATGTATAACAGGGTTCTCACTGGACTTCTATTAGAGGATGCTAAATCTGTATGCTCAATATATTAGTATATATGTTATGTATTCCAATTATATACATACTAATACACATATATGCTATGTATTACATTAGTATATAAGTAAATGTCATGTATTCTATACATGTATATTAAGTACATACTATTTATGTATGTTATGTATTATATTAGCATGTATTATATACATGTACAATACACATGTATATGTTATGCACATGTATGATGATTATAAAGTCATAAACAAGAGGAATTATCAGAATTAGTAATAAGGGGGTTGTATACCAATATGTTGTCATAAACACTTCGCAATAAACATAACGACTGCTTTGGGTTTTCCTTTCACAAATAACTTATTAGTTACAAAAAATAATTGAAACTTAGAGACCAATCAATTAAATTAACAAAAGCAATACATAAAAATTGTATTTCATAATTGCAATTAGTACGGTATTTTTAACTATCAAAGTTTTTGATATGCCTTGAAGCATGAGCCAAATTGGCTCAATAATGGTTAGTGTGTGACCCATTGGGAATACATTTTGAGTCAATCAATAAAGATAACATAATCATAAATAACTGTGCCCACTGGCCCAAAAGAGAACTGTGCAGTGCCAAATAAGAAGCTCTTTGGGCCAATGGTGCACCATATGAGCTTATCTAAAACACTGTTCACAGGGATATTAGAAGTGGCACCACCACAGATAAATATTTTATCTGTTTTGGAATACATAGTTACTTGCACTATTTTGTTTCAACTAGTTAATGAGTAGAAAGAATGAATAATATTTAAGGGACTACATTATAGGGATATTGGTGTTACTATATTTAGAATCAAAACTATATTTAGAATCAATAATTACTCATTATAGGTGGGATTGATAATCATTACCATATTTAAAATATGTTGAAGTTCACATTATAAGTGGGATTGATGTTACTATATAATAGTCATTACTATATTTAGAATCAATATTGAATAATGATGGTCCTTATAAAGAGATTGATGTATTATACATGTAATAGTCATTACTAATCGACTGTGGAATGTTACTAAACTGAAAGTACATAGTACTATCATATGGAGTATTATAATTACAATCAAGACACACCTAGATTAGTTATGTTGGCAGGCTATTTGTTTACTTTTAAATACATTAAGATAAAAGTATAAATATTTTGACAAGTGTCAGGAAGACTTATATTTACTAATTCCATTTGTGTCATATGAATCAGGATACAAAAGTTATCATAATTGTTCGTGTATTAAACATAGTAAGTATAATAATATTATTTAAAATCCAAGACTAAAAGGAAATTACTTGGCAGGTCACCCATTGTTTGGATATGGAGGAAGAAGAAACCATTATTGAGTACTAACTACATGTAGACCATTAATACATGTGTACATTAACAAATAGAGACAACTGGCAATATCTAAACATTTTACCGGTGTTTCACAAGAGGGGATTATATACATTGTGTAGAGGAGCGGAAAACTATTATTACATGGTAATACCATATTTGGAAAAAATGTTACAAGTGCACAAATAATAATATTAAGATTATTAAAATCAAGCTGGGTGGTATTATAACTAACATTAACAAAAATACACATTACAGAGTATGAACTCCAAATGCTTTTTATCATGCATAAAAATAATGTTAACAACACTATAACAATTACTGCTAATTTTGGAATAGTAATAGCTAAAATGTTTTGCCAATACACCTGTATTCATATGTGGTAATTCATTAGAAATTAATGTTAATTATCACATCACATGCAAGTCCTCTGTATATATAAATGGCAGAAACAGTATGTATGTTCACTATACATATACATATAATATTATAATACATGTATAATATATTACATGTATAGTTATAATTACATGCATAGTATAGTCTTACATGTATTGTGAAATGTAAAGTACTACGTTTAGTATGTTATGATACAGTACATGTACATATCACATATACGTACAGTGAGATATTATATGGACATGTACAATGTACATGTACATGTACAGTGTGATATTATGTGTATAACATACAGTATAGTGGTTAACAATCACAAAAACTATTATTGTAAGAGGTTAATTGTTAACAATAACACTACTATAACTAAAACTATTAAGATATAGAAGAGCTGTATAGAGCTATATAGCGGTATACAAGAACATGGATGAAATTATAAAATTCTACACATTGACTGAATATTAATAACATCAGAAATTCACATGGACTAAAGTGTGGATACCTACATGTATAAGCAAAATGTTTAAGGGAATTTATGATTTTTGGGATGGTAATAAGTAGTAAGTTGCAACTAGGCCCTGGAATTAAAACACTGATTTGAATTGGAACTGAAAGGGTTAGAACTAGGTACTAGAAGCTCTAGTATTACTTCTAGTATTACAATGTAGTTGTAATCTAGAACTACATCGTAATACTAATAGTAGAACTAAAATATCATTCTGGACTAGAACAGCACTAGTTATATTATACTGGTCTATGGTACTGTTTCTATGATATAACGTATGATAACTACATTGTAAGACTAGAACAAATAGTAGAACTAAAATAACATTCTGGAATAGAACAGCACTAGTTATATTATACTGGTCTATGGTACTGTTTCTATGATATAACGTATGATAACTACATTGTAAGACTAGAACAAATAGTAGAACTAAAATAACATTCTGGAATAGAACAGCACTAGTTATATTATACTGGTCTATGGTACTGTTTCTATGATATAACGTATGATAACTACATTGTAAGACTAGAACAAATAGTAGAACAAAAATATCATTCTGGAATAGAACAGCACTAGTTATATTATACTGGTCTATGGTACTGTTTCTATGATATATCGTATGATAACTACATTGTAAGACTAGAACAAATAGTAGAACTAAAATAACATTCTGGAATAGAACAGCACTAGTTATATTATACTGGTCTATGGTACTGTTTCTATGATATAACGTATGATAACTACATTGTAAGACTAGAACAAATAGTAGAACTAAAATATCATTCTGGAATAGAACAGCACTAGTTATATTAGACTAGTCTATGGTTTCTAACTGTATGATATAAACCATAGTCCAAATATGACATAACAGTATGATATAAACTATAGTCCATAAGTGTGGTATAAACCATGAACCAAAACTAATGATAATTATAACAGTATGATATAAACCATAGTCCAATATGATACAACAAGTGTGGTATAAACCATAGTCCAATATGATACAACAAGTGTGATATAAACCATAGTCCAATATGATACAACAAGTGTGGTATAAACCATAGTCCAATATGATACAACAAGTGTATAAACCATGAACCAAAACTAATGACATAGCAGTATGATATAAACCATAGTCCAAATACGATAATAAACTATGATATAATAACCAGACATGGGGCAAGCACTTGAGTGTTTGTGCTTGAAAGTACTTTAAGCACATTTTTTGGATTGCTTGGAGGTGCTTTCAAGCACTTTTCCACCAAAACCTCTTGTGCTTCAACCATTTTACTAAATGTTTCCTCCATGTCTAGATATAACAATATAATATACAGTGGAACCTCTCTATTCAGACACCCTTGGGACAAATATACATGTAAGTGTCTTGATTACAGGGGTGTCCTCATTTCAGGGGTGAATATATATATATATATAAAGCACAGTTTGGAACATTTGTAAGTGTCCTGATTACAGGGGTGTCCTTATTTCGGGTGTCCTCAATAGAGGGGTTTCACTGTATCAGTAATTACAGTATACATGTACATGTTGTATGTTACATACTGAATGGTTAGTGTTTGAATATTTTGAATTTCTGATACATATTTCAAATTAGGATTACAAATAATGCATAACTATAGTGAATGTTTAGTTACTATAAGTACATATAATTAAATAAGAAATGATGCCTACCATTCACTAGACAACTTTGGAGTTGGCAACAAATTGCCTACTCCAAAGTTGTCTAGTGAATAGTAGTAGGGGTTGCAACCATTAAGCAACATACTGCCACACGGTAGAAGCATGCCTGGCAACATGGAGCAGACAACTTGTTATCAACTCCAAAGTTGTCTAGTGAATGGTAGGTCTTATCTAATTATATGTAACTAAACATTCACTATAGTTATGCATCATTTGTTATCTTAATGGTATGTGTGTGGATATCCACTAAACATATATGTACATGTACATGTATATAGTTGACATCTACCTGGAAAATAATGTGCTCAGTCAGCTAGCACAGAGGAAACAAAACATATGTACAACACATGTACAAAATGTACATATATAGACTTGTATATATACAGTATATATACAATGTACATGTACATAAATAAAGAAATAAATAATTTTAAAAACCACAAAGAGTTAAATAGTTGTAGAAGATTTAATAGCTACAGTGGTTTAAAAAATATAACAGCTACAATGACTTAGAAAATATAACAGCTACAATGGCTTAGAAATATAACAGCTACAATGACTTAGAAAATATAACAGCTACAATGGCTTAGAAAATATAACAGCTACAATGGTTTAGAAATATAACAGCTACAATGGCTTAGAAAATATAACAGCTACAATGGCTTAGAAATATAACAGCTTCAATGGCTTGGAAAAATTAGAAACAGCCACAGTGTCTTTGAAAAGAATAGAGCCATGAATGCCCAGTCTTCAGACCTGGGAACAGTGGGTTGAAGATCTTGTACATAATAGTAAATAGTATAATATACAAAATACATACAATTATGTATATGTATCTTTCCATACATGTGCACATTTATGTACATATAATCAGTGTTACCCCCAGGATAAATATGGGTGTATACACATTATATACACAACATAACATATACATGTACAATACATGTATATATACTTGTGATTTTGCTAAAGCTGCAGCCCCCATTAAATACACAAACTAAATCAACAAATACGACATACAACCCTAAAAACACTCACAGAAGAAAAAACAAGTGATACTTTGTACATTAACTCTACAATAAACTATACACATTAATAACATACAGTATATACACTGTATAATCACTAACTACTTTTAATGTCAACATCACAAGCTGTACTGTTACTGTTTATCAATAACATTCTGTACTACACCAACACTGACATTGCATGTACATGTAATGTACATTTAGCCATGCACATGTACATGTAATGTACATTTAGCCATGTACATGTACTTCTTTTAAATGTGTACATGTACAATGTAAGAATGTATCTATGTTCGTACAGTATGTAAGTAACTGAGTATATATGTACATACATAAGTACATGTATGGGTGCTTGTATGTACACATACATGCGTGCATTCTATACGCTATATGCACGTACAAAAATTCTGAAGCAGTTTATTACATAGCAAATCTATTGTAGCAAGTTATAAATTAGAGAACTACATGTAGTTATAAAAAGAATTATATACTAAACCCATTTTAATAAAACACTTTGAGTTTTGTATATAGTGTGAAGTTATATTTCTGTAAAGTCGTTGATCATTTGGCAAAATCAGTAAGATTTTGGCAGCCTAAGTTCAAATAGTGCATATACATGTATAACAGTTCACGTCTATGATATTCATCATTTTATTTTACATAGACGTAGTGTAATTATAATATTATTGGATCAAAATACCCAATTTGATATCTCTGATCAATGACTATGAGACACCACTACGTCTTTCCTAAAAAGAGCAGTAGTTACAATATTGGATCCACACCCTCCAACACTTCTTAAAATGGGAGTTCTTATAATATTATATTTCATTTGATCATGTGTCAAATATAATTAAAATCATAACTAAATGATACAATGGTCATGTTGTTCATTTTTCACATTGTGTGTGTGTGTGTGTGTGTGTGTGTACGGTTGCATTTATGTGTGTATGTATAGATGTGTGTACATGTGTGTAACAGTTCTATATATGTTCATTGGTATGATTAGTTCCCCTGGCAACCAATATGTTTGGGTTTAAATTCCCAGATGGATCCATCTGGATATATAATAATTAACTTAATAACACTTCACAAAGAATGGAATTTAGCAACAATATTATATTACAACACAAGTGCCAGGGAGCAGCCAACATGGTCTCTACACAAGATAACTACCAAGACTAAGCTTAAATATTACTTCAACTTGAACAGGACTTAATAAATATTATAATTATATATGAATATGTATTCCAGGCTTTTCAGAGTTGTGGATGGAAATCAATTTGATTAATATGTTCTATGTATTCACTATTGGTTACTGGTCAGTGCTGCTGGCTGTGCAAACCATCGCCAATCACTGCAGACACATCTGCCTATATATTATAGTTTAGGAAATTATATGTAGTTTGATTTGAAATACAGTGTCACTGTGTTCAAAACTGACAATAAAATGTTACGAAATTAGATAACATGTCATGTCCTCCTCAAGTTAAAAAGTGCTGGTACACAATATATATATATATATATATATACATATATATATATATATATATATATATATATATATATACATGTATATATATATAGTATAAGTGAAGCTTAGGTTTCGTACTTAATATATTATAAGAATCCTACTATGTACCAAAAAGCCCCTTTGAACATGGTAGATGAACCATAGGGTGTAGGGGCACAAGTTTGTCGAACCATAGGGTCTCTTGTCATTACGATTAAAATCTGAACAAATATAATTATGTTAATTACGGAACCAAAACTTCACTTATACCATATATATATATACATATTTATGTATATATATATATATATATATATATATATATATATATATATATAATATAATTATATAATTAAATATATAATATATATATATATATATTATATATATATATATATATATATATATATATTATATATATATATATATATATATATATAATAGATTTCATTATGTTTACAATGTTATAACATTGTGAACAAGTATAATTAAACACTTAAACATTAATACCATATATGTGTATTAAATTCATTACACACCTGCCATCTGGAAGGTCTTTTGGGTTTGCTACAGTCTTTATTCCAACCAGTTTAATACAACCACACACTGGTCCGTCATTCGAGGGGAGAAATGCGAGTCTTGTGACGTCACAAACAAATATATGGGTGGGGCTCCAATCCCACACCTAGTACCTACCTCTAGCTCTATGTGAATTGAAGATATTGGCATGAATGGCTGATGAAGCAGTACATTGGATATATCCCTGGGAAAATCCCAATATGCGGGAGACTATAAAGATATTGAAACAGTTCTATATCAACCATTAGTAAGGCTGTCATAATTTGCAGCAATCTAGCTCTTGATATTCACAGCTTGTTCCTGTACTCGTTGACTACAACAAAACATGATGTTCATGAAATTCTGGCTCTCCGTTTTCACGTGGACATTGCTTCTTATAAACGTTAAAGGCATTAAGATTTTTGTAAAGACGGAAACTTGCACTGGTTGTATTACTCTGGTATGTCAAGATGTAGAAGGCAATGCTACCTGGTTACTGAATAATACTCTCATCAATAAAAATGAGAAGTACAGTATAGGAAAGGAGAAAAACTTAGGTCGACCATTTCTAACCATCCATAATGTTACAATAGCTGATGAAGGTACCTATATCTGCAAAGACAAAACAAGTAACACCAGCAAAACTATATATGGTGAGCTTTGAAATAACATTTATTTAATCATTCATATTTTCATTATCTCATATTGTTCTTTTTGTGTAGTTATGCCCAATAAAATAGAAACGAATGATGAAAGTCTGATTGTATATCCTGAAAGGTCTTTTACCATTGATTGTGACATTGAGATAGGAATTGAATCTCAAAAATGCCTAATTACTAAGCTTAGACATGATGAAAGTGATGAGGATTTAAATCCTCCAAATTACAGTTTTAATGGAAACAAGCGGAATCCCTCCTTCACAGTACTCAAACCTAATACTGCACATAATAGCTACTTTTGTTCAATCAAAGTAGGTTCTCCTTGTCCAATTCAACTTATGAATTCTAAAAAATACATCATTTCGTGTAAGTATCCACATGTACACATACACACACACACACACATTAATTGTATATAATACAAATTTTTTCAATGCGCCTTTTCAATTTTTATTTTAGAGAAAAATTTCAATGATCAAATTATGTATTGTTTTATAAAAGGAGCAACAAACATTTCATCAATACCAGTCATAGTTGCTGGTATCATGAACTATTGTGATTGCACAGTAATATTACTACAAACAGGCACTGTTAATTATTATTATAATTATAATATATTTATGTTGTATTATACTTCATAGTATGAATTTAGTTTGTTTTTTTGCAGATGCTACGAGTGTGAATTTAGTCCCGTCTGAATTGCAAACTGTCCCACAAGGAAGTCCCGTAAACTTGTCTTGTAATGTGCACCATCCTAATAGCTCAATGGAAATCACTCGTAAATGGATAATAGTCCCAGAAGTCGAAACATTATCAAATTCTGATAAACAAAATGAAACACTGGTATTCACTCCTCCATCCAATCTACATGTAGTATGTGAAGCTACTGTTAAACTGAATGGACAGTCCATCACAAACAATAAATCATTGGATATTGTCATTGCACGTAAGTATCTTCTTACAATAGTAATATGAATATAAATACCACTAAATATAACTAGTTTGTCCTCATATGTAAGGCACCTTTTCTCCAACTTGAAATACACGTGTTTTGCAATCTTGTGATTTCAATGTACATGTATACATGTATGTATGCATGTGTGTAATATGTACATGTATGTATGTATGTATATATGCATGCATGTACATGTATGTATGTGTGTATGTGTGTGTAATGTGTATGTATGTATGTATGTATGTATGTATGTATGGGTGCATGTATGTATGTATGTATGTATGTATGTATGTATGGGTGCATGTACTGTATGTATGTATGTATGTATGTATGTATGTATGTATGTATGTATACATACATGTATGTATGTGTGTATGTATGTGTGTAATGTGTATGTATGTATGGGTGCATGTATGTATGTATGTATGTATGTATGTATGTATGTATACATGCATGTATGTATGTGTGTATGTATGTGTGTAATGTGTATGTACATTTGTATGTATGTATGTATGTATGTATGTATGTATGTATACAGATATGTATGTATGTGTTTGTATGTAATTATATCATGGAAAACCTATAGTGTGCAAAGCTATGAATAAGCTGTACTATTATATCATCAGGTTGAAACAATCCAATCATCTTGGGAGGTCTGAGGTAATCTCCCTAAGTTGTTTGTCCATGGCTTGTACAATAGGATAAATATGTATAATATTCTCACTTGTTTTGTACTATGTGATTAAAAGATTGCTGTGGAGTACTGGAATTCTTTATCACAATGGTTCAGAAATGCCATTGTGCAAAAACATGTTTATTGTAGTCACATGTATGTATGTATGTATACATGTATTTGTGTATGTATGTATATGTATTTATATGTATGTACATTTATGTATGTATGTATGTATGTATGTATGTATGTATGTATGTATGTATGTATGTATGTATGCATGTATGTATGTATGTATGTATGTATGTATGTATGTACGTATGTATGTATGTATGTATGTATGTACATGTATGTATGTATGTATGTATGTATGTATGTGATATGTATGTACATGTATGTATGTATGTATGTATGTACGTATGTATGTACGTATGTATGTATGTATGTATGTATGTATGTATGTATGTATGTATGTATGTATGTATGTATGTGATATGTATGTACATGTATGTATGTATGTATACATATAATTGTGTATGTATGTATATGTATATACATGTATGTATGTATTGCATGTACATGTATGTATGTATGCATGTACATGTATTTGTGTATTTATGTATGTATCTGTATGTAGGTACATATGTAGGTATGCACTTACATTTTCTTGTGTAATTTTATTTAATTATGTATGTGTGTATATAATTATGTAAGTGTATGTACATACATATGTACATATACATGTACATATGTATGTACATGTACATGCATACTGACATGTATGTATAATAACATATAATTATTAGAGATTTTTATTATTTAATTATAAATTTCTCAGTAATATTTTTGTTTAGTAGAGCAATTCATTTTTATAAAAGGATGTGAAATGATTCAAAATTTGCTTACTCAGAAATAATATTATGTTCCATGTTGATTTGTTGAATGATAGAATCCTTTTAATGTTAGCCTTTGCTGAATGTACTAAATGAACAACTCCAATGTGTGACATTATTTCTCTTGATCATTCATACATGTATATGAATACATACATGCATACATACATACATACATACATACATACACATGTACATACATACATACATACATACATACATACATAGCATTAACCTCATGTGTAGAAATAGTGGATGGGAAATGTGTGTTGATGGTGTAACCATAGTAGCTATGACGTAAAAATGGAAACTAAATTCGCAATTTGCACAGCTTAAATTTAATTTTTAAATTGTTGAATGCCACACATTCAAATATGATATGTTTTGTTAACTAATTTTTAATTGTAAAATAATTCCATTGTATGGACAGATGTGTTATTTGTATTGCCTCCCATACACACACACACACACAACATAGCTGAAGTAAAGGATTTAGATTTTGAAATGCAAAGATGTGACACGCTGTTGATCTCACCCAAGACAGACACATTCACATATGATCTCGTTGTTGAGACTCAAGAAGAAAATTTGACGATTTCAAAGAATCAATCTAATGATACTATTCCTTTACGGTCAACAACCTTTGTTGATATACACAATGTCGTCAATAATGTCCGTGGTCCATCCATATCTCTATCTATCCCTAAATGTGAGCTAATAATAATCATGAATACAGTATATTAATTATAATGTGTACGTTTATACATTTCACTCTCAGTACGTTAGCTAGACCATAGTCACTGAGATTTTTAAATCAAAATATGAGATAAAAATTTAGTTTTTGCAACAGCACCATATCTATGCATATCTATATAAATTATTGAGTTACAGTATAATCATGTATTAACTTTATGACATTAAACTATACACTTTACTACATATAACATCATTGCAAACTTATGATTTTGAGGCCATGAATATAAGCAGCTTTACAATATATTTTCATATAAGTGCATCATTTTAGTATTCAACATCCTCTTACATTACTATACAAATCTATTTCCTCCCACATACTTGAACAGGAATCTAAAACCTGTTTATTTAAATTTCCCCAAGTCACATCTTACTATGAAATACGGTGAAAGAACTTGAGGTGTTACAAATGAACTATATACATGTACATGTACATGTGTATTAGGATATTAAAATGCTAATTTTGTTTTATCTATTCCCATTATCAACAGTTTAGACTAGTATATACAAATGTACTAGAAAAATAATTTTAAAGAGGAACTCAAAATTAATGGTACTTGTAGTAATGCTGTAGTACTACTATTGACTGATCAATCATTAGCTGATATACATGTACATGTACAATTGTACATGTATATATATCACATACACTCCATGGTGTGGAAACAGCTATTTATATAGGACATTGTCCAATAAATCTAGGAAATATCTGGTAAATTGAAACTGAGTTGACTAATTAATATGCATGAACATGTTACATACACACCATGGTGTGGAATCAGCTAGGGAATGTCTGGTAAATTGAAACTGAGTTGACTGATCGATTACCTAATATACATACACTCAGTAGTATGGAAACAGCTAGTCATGCAGGACATTGTCCGGTAAATTGAAACTGAGCTGTATAAAAATAGGCTAAAATGTCCAGCAGTTGGCTCACTATTTCCATCCATGCCCCTGCATACAATCTTAAGTAATTTCAGTTCTAGCTAAGTAAGTAGTGAGAAAGGCAAGAATGAAGATTAAGTAAAAGCATTTTATCAAAGCTTATGCAAATTAATTATATTTTTCTTTAATTGCCTCATTGAACAAACTCTCCCTAAAATCACAAACACAAGTTCATACTCACACACACACACACTCTCTCACTATTTATGTTATGTGTGTATTGTATCAGATTAGACAGCCCCTTGAAATATCCCTTTCTATTTGAAATTCACAACAACAAAAATTGTTTTCATTTGAAACAACAGTGTTCTATATTACATTACATTAAATGTACGCTTGTTTGTTTATAATAATATTATTATTATTGTATTTTGTAGGTAACGTGGAGCAACTAACTTTTGAATTATCAATAAGTATTGATGATGGAAACTGCTTTGAGTTTAACACAGAGCAGGTATGTGTGTGAATATGCGATTGAGTGTGTATTTTAGTGATAGTACTTTGGATATGAGAATGAGAGTAACTTGATATGTTTAATTGCTAAGATTTCTGATGCACTTAGTGACGGATATTTATTATCAAAATAATAGTAAATGGAACGAAATATATTCCCCCATATTATAGAGTACTACATCCATACATACGCACACACACATACACATATACACATGCATAATTGTTCATGAAAATCTAATTTTAGTTAGAAAATATGCAAACATAAGTAGGGAATTCTGATAATCTTCAACATTTCCAGTGAATTGATCGAAACTAGAAGGAAATGTATTTACTTTTGAAGCCCGGTAAATCTATAAGATCATTATACTGGTATTTCATCAAAAAGATAGAATATTTAATACTAAACATTTCCTTATTATAGTAATATAATTATACCTATGCTCATTAAATTATTAAATTGTGTTATAGGAAACTGTCTGATTTTATTTGTCTATGTACCTGTATGTATGTATGTATGTACATGTATGTGTGTATGTATGTATGTATGTATGTATGTATGTGTGTATGTATGTATGCACGTATGTCGTTAGTATGTATTTATGTATGTATGTACCTGTATGTATGTATATATGTACATGTATGTGTGTGTATGTATGTATGTATGTATGTATGTACATGTATGTGTGTGTATGTATATATGTATGTATGTATGTATGTATACTATGTATGTATGTATGAGTGTATGTATATGTATGTACATGTATACATGTATGTATTAATGCATAATATTTACATCCCATGCTAAATATGACCAGATGTTAATTATATATTCATAGAGAGTTGTACCCTGACGTTTATATAATAGGTTGAATTAACAATGCATATAATATGTACAAAGAAATCAGTACACAGAGTTCAAATTGCACAAACAAAACAGTACACAGAGTTCAAATTGCAGAGCTGTTGTGCTATCATAATAGTGATGTCTCTTATTGAGACAACCATTTCCTGTACTCACAAAAGCTTAAAGATATGTGTACATAGTAACACCTCATTACTCACTTGATAATGTGATATCAATAATAGATTTAATTTTACAAATGATTAATTGTTTGTTGTCTGAATGTGTCTTTATCAAATCACTTTTGCCTGATATTATTTAACTATTAGCCTTAATTTTAAACAGCAATTAATTATTCATTGTCTGACATATCAAATCACTAGCCTGATATTATTTCATCACTATATTATATACAGGCTTTAATTTTAAACAACTCATTAATTAATTATTCATTGTCTGTGTGTAAATCTTTCATACACACCTATTTGGCTTCATTTAATATTGAATTGAAATTAAGAGAATATAAATAATTATAATTTACTTAAATGGGAGTGTATGCATAGTTTATAATTAATTATTATTACATCATTGTTTATAATTAGCAATGCAAGAAATATTTATGATCTCATCATTTAGTATATTCACAATTATAATGTTAAATTTATGATGCAGTAAGCACTTTCAATTCCTAATTTCTTTTTACTATGCTTTACTAGCAACAATTGTTTCAACAATAACACATACACATTACATGTATATATACATTATATATGTTAGTGGTGTTTTAGTTAACTATAATGGTTTTGTCTTTTAGATAATAATTTTGTCTTTTAGTTAATTAAACTATACCTAAATTACAAGTCTACTATAGTAACTATAACTAACTAAAATGAAAATTGGCCAATAATGGACACTTTTAGTTATTTAGTTAATTAAATTGAGAAACCATACATGCTATAACTGAAGTAGTCGTATTTGCAAATAACACAACACTAATATAATTTTACTGGTATATAATAATTATGTCAGATAGTATGGAGGAGATTTATGTTGATATATCCTGAAGCCCAAGTGGCATATTCAGCATATATATCAACTAACTATGGTTGATATAATATGAAGGGTTGAGACCAGAGTGCTTTAACTTGCAAAACAGTAATATATTTAGGTTAATACCAAAACACTTATAAAAAATAGTTTTAGGAGCCGGGAAAACATTCTTGTTTACTATTATGTATTTCCTAATCTATTTTTGTGCAATACTGACAAATTCCAGTAGTCAATTTTCAGTTAGACTAATCTGGCTGGCTCTTAACCTTCATATACTATGAATAATTAACAAATTAGATTTTTAATGAGGTTTACGTACACCTAACCACATCAAACTTGCAAATAGTTACATAATTATATGAAACTTAGCTTAATCAATTATATAATATTTTCATTTTTATTAATGATAAGTTGAATTGTTCATTGTTAATTAATTGAAGATTGAGCACATGATCTTGTGGGGAATTTTGTATAATATAATTAGATCTATAAGCAAAGCTAATTGGTCAGATAATGATGATGATAATTTACATCACTAGGGAATTTCCACTAGACTATGCTACAGTTACTAGTAAGCTCATTGGTCAATAGATAGTGATGTAAAACTATGTCATAGCTACATGTATAGTTATGATAACATTATATGCATCTATAGTTATAATAATATATAATATAATAATTATATATTATATACATACAAAATTACAAATATGTTAATTATTTATAGCTTGTATGTACATATGACTAATATATTATATAATATTATGCTTACTTACTATAATAAGCTATGATAATCAATAAGGGGTTTTCTTCCACTGAGGTTGTATAAACAGAAAAACACTTTATGAATTCACATAAAATCTCTAATTACTCAAATGTTATTATACCCATTAGTTTGTAATGTGTAGAAAAGAATCCACTTGGCATTGACACACACACACACACACACACACCCTTTGAAGGAAATGAAGGAGATATACTTGTAAGATTACATATCATTATTACTTATTTGAAAACACACTCTTTCTATTGAACTCCAGATCATGCAAGTCACAAGACGCTTTTTCGAATTACATGTTCCCAACTGCTCTTTCCCACAAATATGTACCAAATATACACCCAACATTTTAAACACTACATGTATAACATTCGATAGAGCTAATATAACATTCAATATTAGTGCATTTAATTCAGAACACTTTAAAACGTTTTGTGATGAGAACGAAGACTGTCGCAACATTATAAACAACAATGCTGAACCGCCTGCTACTCCTACACCTGGACGTCAATCTCCAATGGAGTATATTACCATTATAGGTGGAAGTTGTCTTGGGATTCTTATCCTACTTGTTATTGTACTCTTACTGTGTCTATGTAAGCAAATGATAGCAAAGAGAAAACATAGAAATACTGACCAAGGTGAACGTGGTATACCTTTGGATAACAGGAACGGACAGACAAGTGACTCTGCTGTAATACAACAAGACGAAACACAATTTCATGGTAATGACAATGAAGGAATCTCTCTTTCCACTAGACACCCTGATCCAGAATCCTCTGTTAATTTCTCACACCATACTTGTACATCATCAATATCAGCACATTCTAGGAGACAAAATGAAGATCTCTCAACTTGTAGAAGTCACCATCATCTCCGTGATGAGAGATGCTCTCATACATCAACTATTAACAGCGGCAGACATGCTCCAAGTATTTGCTCTAATTGTTCTCAAAACCAGTTATTGCAACACCTGCTGCTACAACAATTTCATGCGCTTGGTCGTAATGTACATGGTTATAATCCATGTTTCTCAGTTGACTCTCAACATCAAATAGATTCGTGTGAAGAATGTTTAAAGACGTATCGCAATTACATTTCACAAGTGGTTAGCAATGTTCCTCATCTGCCATCCATTTGTCACACTCATTTCCCAAATGATGATACTAGATTACAGTTTCAAACTCATTCAGGACATTTAACAGAAACAAAAAGTCGTGTCTCAAATGATACAGGAGTTTGCAGTACGTTTTCAAATCCTTCAGAGCGACCTCAAAGTCATAGACCACAGAGTACTAAAAGCTCTGGATATTATAGCCATGCTACTAGTTCTTTTTGTGATCCTTTGATTTTAAATCCACACAACAAACCTGGTTGTAATATTCCAGATGTTAGAACTGATATATATCAGCAAAGAGATGATCAAAAACGTGCTTGTGATCTTGTAAGGAATGGTAGCGGTATGGGGGGGTCCCGTGATAGTGATATAACAACTTCAAGACTATGTAGCAATGTATGATATAATAATAGGATTTAGAGTTGAATTTTTACTGTAACAGTAGCCATTATGAATTTTTGATCTGTCAATAGATCCACTATCAAATATTTATGTACGTAGTTTATAATTTATGTATAATTATGTACATATGTGTGTGTGTGTGTGTTTATATCTGTGTGCAGTAATAATTATGATAACTAATATTACATAATTTTAACCTTAATTTTAATTTTGAAATGGACAGACATATTGGCATTCAATATTCTTAATTCTTCATTAGAAAGAGATTTGTGATGTTTTGTGTACATACGTAATTAATTTGTAATTTTTGTAACTTTTTTTATCGTAAATGTACTAGTTACGTAATACTAATAATCATTAAATTTTGAAGAGATAGATTAATTTCTTTTACTGTATTAACATTAATGAGGCTAGTAACTATAATACAGAGTAGTCTTTCATTAGCTGTGTGAGACTGAGGGGTGATATATTTCAAGAGTTTAAAGTATATAGAGTAGTAGATCTACATACATATATACATATACGTACATACATATATACATACATACACACATACATACATACGTACATACATACATACATACATACATACATGTACATACATCCACATATACATACATCCACACATACATACATACGTACATACATACATACATACATACACACATTCATACTACATACATATATACATACATATACATGTATACACACGTATATGTACATACATACATACATACATGTACATACATACATACATACATACATGTACATACGTACACATATACATACATCCACACATACATACATACGTACATACATACACACATACATACATATGTACATACATACGTACATATACATACATACATACATACACACATACTACATACATACATACATATATACACACATACATACATGCATATACATGTACATACATACATACATACATAAATACCTGACGATATTCCAGAAACTAGTTGGGGAGAGGATGAAACAACTCAAGTTGAATGAGCTAATGAAATTAAATTCCAAAATGATTAATTTTTAATTAACTGTATTTATGTAGCTGTATTTATGTAGCTGTATTTATTTATAATCTTAACTGGATTACAACATATTATCCTTAGAATGAAGAATAATTACCCTCGCCATGTAGCATAGGCGGAATGGTACGGTAATCGTTTTGTCTGTGTGTGTGTGTGTGTGTCTGTTAACAATTTTTCTGGAAAAATAAAACATTGACATTTCAAACGGGGTACTGGCAGACTTCATTACAAAATTAATATAATATTGCAGTTGCCAATTTAATGAAGAGTCTATTGTGATAGTAATACATTTCTTACATGGTGAATGTGCTGTAATGATTACAACATCATAATTACATACCAACAAGGATTTATAATAGAAATAATTACAATATTAGTACTAGTATTAGTATTACATCTTCTCTTCTTACTTCTGAAATATGTGTGAGAATATTCTCATTTAATTTAGACAGCTATATATAAATGGACATGTACAATGTACATACATGCATATACATACATGTACATACATATATACATACATGTACATACATATATACATACATGTACATACATGTACATTCATACATACATATACACATACATGTACATACATACAATGTACATATATACATATATACATGTACATACATGTACATTCATACATACATATATACATACATGTACATACATACAATGTACATACATACATACCTGACAATATTCCACAAGTAATTTGGGAAGATAATGAAATTAAATTCCAAAATGATTAATTTTAAAATAACTTAATTAACTATATGCGATGTTGATGTATATTAATGTACTTGTGTTTTTCCTAAACACTTTTGTACATTTTTTAATTCAGAATGCAAGACCTGTATGTATGTATTATAATATATTAATATATATTATATATTATAATATATAATATATTAATATATATTATATATTATAATATATTAATATAAATAACATAAGTTGACCTCTCTTAGTTGTGTTGTACTGTTAATACAAAATTCATGACCAACAATTGAATGAGCTGAACATTCTACCTACTCAGTATAAGTACTTATAATGAGATATATTATACTTCTTTTTGTAGCTTCGTCTGCCATCTAAGGACAAGCAAGAACACTGTATAACACAAGGCATGACAGATCGTTTGATACAGGATCGTATATATGAATTTCTAGTTTATATTCTACATTGTAATTTCTGTGTAGATTTGAGACTAGCCAGGAAACGTAAAGCTGTAACGGAAGAACAGAGTACTAGTTTACTTAGTAATGCTACACCTATTATATCATCTGGATTTAGTAGATAAATGCAATACCAACATCTAAAATATTCCACTCTGACATATCTGTATGTATATACAATATTGCTAAATGAATTTTTTGTGCAAAAGATAAGAAAAGTAGGAATGTTAATCACTATGGTAACAGTCAATATTGTCAGTGGGATGATAGCACCATGTTAATATGGTTCACCACATGGTACAATTATGTTATGTTTGTTATGTAATATTAATCCATCTGTAACTAGTATCAAGCATGTATGTATGTCTATGTATGTCTATGTGTGTCTATGTATGGTGTGTGTGTATGTATGTCTATGTGTGTCTATATATGTATGGTGTGTGTGTGTGTGCGAGTTTGTTATACATATATGTATGTTGTAATACGGATGTATGTAGACTTGCATAGCCAGCCCCTCCTCTCTAAATGAGGGAGGGGCTGGCTACGCTAAACTAGGATGTTTGTATATAAGTTTGTATGTGGGTCTGTATGTATGTACATAAATTATATAATTGTTAATAATTTATATTAAATTTTGTGTGCATGTATCTTGTAATTTACATTAATTTTGAGATGTTAGGATAAGCATCTCATGAGTGGAAAATTCATGTAACAAAGTTAAAAGGTCATTCGAATATGTTTTGAATATTTGTGGAAGATTGAAACACAAGAAGGTATTGTTTGGGATATCATTTATGATAATTTTAATTAATATATTAACTAACTATTGAAAGTGTTGATGTTAAACCGAGTTATAACTGTTGTTAGTAGTTCAGTCATATGATATAACCAAGCATGTTGGAATAGACTTACTAATTGTGATCTGAATGTAGTAAATTATTTTAACATAATATTATACACACACACATCACTATAATTATGTTGATATCATTAGAGACACTTGAAAAGACATGAGGTCATGTAAAACTAATAATATATTAATAGCATAATTATATCATAATTAGACATTTCAATGTATGTATGTATGCATGTATGTATGTATGTATATATGCATGTATGTATGTATGTACGTATGTATGCATGCATGCATGCATGCATGTATGTATGTATGTATGTACATACATACGTATGTACGTACATATGTATGTATGTATGTATGTATGTATGTATGTATGTATGAATGTATTAGAGTTTTTTTGATAACTTTTGAAGCATGGGCCAAATTCGTTCAAAAATGGTTAGTGTGTGCACTATTGGGAATACATCTTGAGCCAATTAATAAAGAGTGAATGCTGTTAGTGACAATATAATCATAATTAACTGCACCACTGGCCCAAAGAGAAAACTTTGCAGTGTGAGGCAAAATAAATAAGTTATGTATTGAAATTATGTTGACAAAATAATGATTTAGTTAGATTTATAATTGTCCACTGAAACATTTGATATAAAAAAGGACAATTATAATGTAATTTAAAAGCACCTATCACACACCTGCACATGTAAACTAGACTGTAAATGTAATTCTGGTGAATATATATCTGAAACATTACATAGTTAAAGGATGTTTTTATTTTTGGGTAAACAAATGGATATATTTTAAAAGAAAGGAAGGTAGTAAACAAACGGATACTAAACAAAAGGATATATCTTAAAAGAAGGAAGGCAGTAAATTACGTACCTATATAATCCAATGACCGATATTGGAACTTGGTGATACCATATGAAACATTATTAAATGAAAGAGTTTTGATGAGTGAGATAAGGCCTCTACCTGTAAAATACTATCATGTGACTGTCGCATGATCAGCAATTTACTCATGATAATCAGTAGATGTACTGATGTAGTAGTGATAGTAATGTGAATCAAAAATCATATACTCTCCTAAAGCGAACACTGCGATATCATATTATATGTATACTATTGATATTATACTGCCCACACTAATGTTTACCATGAAAACAACATTTTCATGCAATTACGTATATACCTATTCAAATCACATATGGAAGTCACATGATCTTGTATGGTTATTGCAAATCATATGTTACTAAGGTAATACACATTCATACATAAACATAATAACAAGTATATAATTATATAATAACATATGTATAAAAAAAACATTCATTTATTCTACAAGTTTCACAGCTTCATCCCCAGTAATCATATAGTTAACTGAAGTAGAAACACCAGCAAAAGTAATACCACTAAGAGATACAAAATATTCTTTTGAAGGTGTGAGACTGGTATCTGTTATTTGTATTTTATTGTTTTCTGTTTCTTGAACTGTTATCCATTTTCTAATTGAACTACTTCCCATTTGTGTTCCAATAGACACTTCATAGTACAAGGGTGAAGATGAAGTGAATAGTCCATTCCATTCCAGTGACAGTTGCTCGGAAACCAATGTCACATTGAGGTCAACACCTGTATGATGATAATATCAATGCAGGATAAGTGGTAGAGTGAAGGCTGGTTCACAATATGATGCAAAGTCTTGTGTTTCTTTGCATTGTGTCAATGTGTTGTATTGTAAACATGATGTGCTTCCTTCAACACCATCAGATACAAAATGACTTCTATCTCTGCATCAGGTGTGCTAAGTTTTCAGAATTGTATTACAACACAACAAATGCAATGCAAGGCTTTGCGACAGTGTTTTTGATAAGCTGCAAACTTCTTACTTTGGGCCAGATGGCACAGCTAGTTAATTATGATTATATTGTATTAAATCTTTGTTAATTGGCTAAAGATGAATTCCCAATTTGGCTCATGCTTCAAAAAAGTATCAAAAACTCTTCTTTGTGTCATATTGTGAACCAGCACTTAAGAATGGAGAACACATGTACACAGTATAATTAATTATCCTGTACATGTACATCACCGATAACATCATGTACAAGTACACACAACTATACATGTACAATTACACATAGCAGTACAATCATGTACACATACATGTAGCTGTACTGCCTACAAGTACACATAACTGTACATGTACAATTACACATAACAGTATAATCCTGTACATGTACATGTACACGTAGCTGTATGTATGTGTGTTTGTATTCAATTGTGTACAGTTCTACCAACAGGTGATACATTGATGCAACTAATGTGAAAACATGCAAGAATGTTAATCTTAAACCTTTCAGAAACACTTGAAATTGACCTTACATGTTAATCCTCCTTTTTCATACATACATTTGCATATTAGTGTACATGTATCTACAATTACTATAATCCACTGCCTGTACATGTACAAATACTAAATAATGGAAGGATCAGCATGTGATACTTGTGACAGATCACATTCCTTAAATTATTATTATTAAAATGATCGTTACGACTTCAGCAAAAGCATGAATAATTTACTTTGGAGCAGGGGTGTCTGTTAATATGCTCTCCAACACCTAAACCATAATCTATCACTGGATAATCTAGATTGATTATTAGGTAACTTGGATGAATGATACCTAACAATAACATTAAGGTCATATAAATTAGTATATCATTGAACATGGGCTAATTCATACAATGCTAATCTTTAGCAATATCTTACTGTTAACTGATGGAGCTAGAGGAACAATAGAGAAAGTGTGTGACACAGGATTGCTGAATAGACCATCAACAGCATATGCTCTAACTTGTATTGTATGCATCACATTATCTTTAGCAGTTATGTCATAAATTTTAATTTGTTTCAGAGCACCGACATCTGTCCATTCAACATCATCATCGGTACCAGATTCCAGCACTCTAATTTGATAATACAAAGCCGCATCTGATGATTCCAGAAACCCATCCCAAATTACTTGGATCGAATCTGTAGATGTATACCCGTCTTGCGATTCAAATCTTGTCAGAATAGGATTGAGGATGGAGACAGAAACTAATTCATGTTTTGGAGCAGTATATAATAGAGTTATACCATCAGAATGAGAGATAGTTGTATATCCAGCATTGTTTAGACACATGACTGAAGCATACATTGTATCTCCATGCATCTCCGATAGATCAGTTGCATTCACTAAGGTAGTATTACTGACTGTATAGTTTCTAATGTCTGTTAATCCTGGAGATGATCCTAGAAAATTATAAAAATAAAAGTACTGATGCCTCATACACACACACGCACACATGTACACAGACACATAGACTTACATGTACACACGAACATATACACATGTATATATACGTACACACACACGCACACATGTACACAGACACACAAACATACATGTACATGTACACACAAACATATATACATGTATATAAACTACATCCACATGCACACATACATACACACACACACGAACACATATAATCAATCACACACAAATGTATACCCACAAACACACATACATGCAGATGTAAACATACACACACACACACATATACAAGCACTGCACATATTATAGTTGCAAGCAGTTTTGTGTCACTCAACAGTGACATGGATCAAATGACACCTTGTCAATATAGAGTCTCAGTCCTATGTACATATATGGGCAGAGGCATGGTATAGGCATTGCATGTATGTATTTTAACAAACTAGAAGCACAGTAATAGTTGCAAGTATAGTCTGGCATAGCCAGCCCCTCCCACTAAAGTGAAGCGTGTGGAAGGGTCTGGTGGATTTCTATTGTATGTCTCACTCTGAGAGCTATCGGAAGTGTGGAAGAGTTCAAGTATATGTCGGCCACCAAAATTAATAAGATGTAGGTGGAGCAACTTTTGACAGTTCTATAAATTATACAACTCTTGAATTCTAACTTATATTACTGGAAAGAGAAGCTGTTAAGAAAACCAAAGATGTAAAAATTACTATTCGTAAAGTTGCAGGAAGACAGCAAGGTGAGTGTTTAAATATTCATTTTTAACACCCACTCAAGTTCTACTGAAAAATATAATAGCAATTCACTAGATCCTCTTTCTCATTTAGAGTGAGAGGGGCTGGCTAGACTAAGTATACTATATGAGGCAGAGGAATGACATAGGTATTGTATGTACTCACCAAGACCCCATACACAATGCATACTTATCAAGACCCCATACACAATGCATACTTATCAAGACCCCATACAGTGTATACTTACCAAGACCCCATACACAATGCTTAATGCCACTTTCGTCATCTACAAGTCCTGACCAGTCTAGTAATACAAAGTCTGATCTCCAATAGTCTATGTCATCTCCACCTTCTTCCAGCACTTCCTTCACACCTTCACCTGTGACGACAGGGGGTGTGGAATCAATATGTACTAGTTCTGAATAAAACACTCTTGATATACCAGCATAGTTTGTAGCCACAACAGAAAAATAGACAGAAGAATTGTGCTTAACATTCCAGAGGTCGTAAAAGCCCCAGTTATAATCTCCAGTGGATTGATATGGTAAAATCTGTTCACCACCAGGTACTGTACCTATGGCATACTTGTACTCCTTGATACCACTCTCTAGGTCATATATCGGCCATGTTACCATATTAGGTTTTGAACAATACTCAATAGCAAAGATATTGCCGTCAATAGTATCAGATGATTCACAGTATCTGACTTCAACTGAATCGATGATTATATCGTAGTTGCTTTTGCCTATGTGGATAGTAGTAGTAGAAGAACTTGGAGTAAATGTATAAACTTGCTTTTGCCAACGATGGTTTTCATCATCAAATGTCCACTGAGGGGTTGTTCTATTTACACCTGGCATCCCATCTACATCACATACTACCATATGTTCATTGACAGTATCTGACTCTATTAGAAGCCAAAATGAAAGTATGTGTTCCTTATCTTGGGATGATGCATCATGCTCAATAGTCTGATAAATAACATTACTGATTCTACAAGCACATTTACCAGTATGAGCAGCTACTCCATATTCATAACTAAGTGTTTTGCTATCAAGCAAAGTGCATTCTTTTGAATTCCACCCATATGCAGTACATGTATTTTTTTCAGTCTCAAATGACGGAGATTCGATCAAATTTGGACTCCTATTATTACACTTACTAATTAATGGTTGTGTGTTATCGGCAATAAAACAAGTAGATTTAGCTTGTGAAGGTAGTCCAGCTGAATTTACTGCTTTAACGTCAGAACAATATTCTGTTCCTTGTTCCATAGAAACATTTGAATTAGCATATGTTTGTTGTATTCCAATATTTATGAATATTAAAGAATCGTTATTTAGTGAATCCATAAAAGCAATTTCATAATGATTAATACCTGACTGTGGATCGTGAAATCCAAAGAGATGGGTTGTTGAGACGTCCAGATTACTCTGTGCCACATAGTCAACATTATGCAAGCCATCAAATATAGCTCCTTTTAGAGGTGGAGTCAAATCGATACTGACACCATCAGATACTGAAGCTACAGTAATGCCTAAAGCATTTGTTGCCCTCACAGTTGTGAAGTATTTTCGATTATCTCTCAGACGTAGTTCTGAGATATTAATTGAGGTGTTACTGTTAACACTACTGAAACCAAACACATTATCGGAGCCAGGAGATTCACCGATACCAACCTCATAGCTCAAAAAACCACCTGAATGAACCTGGTTGAAAACATTTCTCCATTCCAAGGTGAGCTCTGAAGTTGACGAAATGAAATCTACATCTGAGTTAGTCTGTTTCGTGATCTCCTTAATCTTACGGCCAACTAATATTTGAGGATTGTTGCTGTCAATTGTAACACCTTCAGATTCAAATGTAGCATAATGTGATGAGTTGTACCACACTCGTGTACGAAATATATACGTATTCCCTTCTTCAACTGGATAAGATTGAGATACATCAAATATTAAATTAACTTCAAGTGGAAACCATATTGGGTCTGATGCTAAGTTAACAACACCAGAACCAGGATCTGATCCTTTCTCACTCACACTCCATTCAATCCACTGAAATACTGGAGAATCTGTTACATATTCAATATTTGCTACAAGTTTATCCGTGACCACTGTAAATAATGGTTCATTTTCACTTAAAGGAAATGTTAATTGAGGAACAAAATTTGATATCATAACAACGGATTCACTACTAAGCTCAGTGGAATTCAATTCGTAACAAGTTGATGTCATATCACAGAGATATCCAGGTTTATCACAGGTGCAATGACCTAAACAGCTGTCAATAGGACAGAGCTGTGAACGTAAGAGCTTAAGAGTTCCATAATCACTGCCGTTGGGATAAATGGCCTGGAAGCTACCTTGTACTGTACGACTTTTTAGTCCTACACCATTAAAAGCCCATAGTGACACATACACAACTTCAGAAGAATTGAGGTATCGTGTTAACTGAATACTTGAAACAAGTATGTTTAAATTTGAAGAGTAAAGTTCGTGTGGCAATGGTAGAGATGATTCATAAAGGTCATCACCTCCATAATATGACCCAACAGTAGCCCAATACTCCAAGACCCCGCTATGAGGGTCTGAAAATCCAGTGAATGTTAAATTCAATTCTGTTATTGAGAGATCTATATTATTGTACACAGTCATACCATTTGATATAGCCCATGAAAGTGAAGCTGCTGATTCAGTCTCTACTGCAAAATATCCATCAATCGGACGACTAGAATCTATAAGAACACTCTGGGTAGCATTTTGAATACATAGTCCGACTTGATTACAAGCTGTTACCATAGCAATGAGTGTAGAACCATCTGCTAAGTTGCCATTAGTAATGGTTGCATAAGATATAGTACCATATATCTGAGGAGTTATCGGTAGATATGTACCTTCGTCTGGAATAAGAGTCCAGAAATGTTGATCTACACTTGTGAGTGTATCAGAAAAGTTCCAACTCAAGCGTAAAGCAGAGTATGAATATTGAGTTCCAGTTACTAGTGAACCAGACCAGTCAACATCAATAAGAGCTTCATCTAAAACAATAGGAGGTACATCACTAATGTAAACACCAGCAGAGCTGATGTTATTAGAATCCCCAACTCCATTATACACCTCTAATGTGATATAAACCATTTCATCTATTGGTAATAGTTCGACTGCATTGAATGGAGAATCAGCAACAAAGGATGTTTGAGATGAAGGGATCATTGTTGGTGCAATATAACTGTTATCACCTGGCTCTGTACCAGCATAGTATATATAGTAAGCAATACCGGATTCTGAATCAAATATACCAGACCAGTGGCATGCTATCGTATGCCTAATAGAAAAAGAACATAAATATGTAAATCAATATTGTTGTAAACAGATATTGGGGTCATTTACAATGCAATACAATACATATACATGTAGTATTATTATTATTATTACTCCATGCCTTAAATAAGGTCATAACGTTGCTTTGTTACACATTCAAAATAGTATAATACTTATACACATGTACAAACCATACAATAATATTGCTTAAGTGGGAACAAATATCTGATAAGTTTAACCAACTATAATAATATTGTGCTTACTAAAAGGGCTTTTTAAAATTAGTTAAAGGTGCTTATTATTGGCCAATTTTCATTTTAGTTAGTTACAGCGGACCTGTATTTTAGTTATAGTTTAGTTAACTAAAAGTCACAATGCCTTACTAAAATATAGTTATAATAAACTTAAACAACACTAGTGAGCTTGAATTTTCTCTTTCTAATATAACACAACTGTGGTATATGATTCTGTCAAACATGTAATAAAGTCTAGTACTCAACAAGATAAGGATCATGAAGGATGGTCGTCATTCATGGAGTTCTTAACAATACAAATGTGACACAGTAACTATATTAGAGAGGCTTCACAGTTTATAATCAGTTGTGTGGAAACAGTCAGTTATTGGTAAATTGAAACTGAACTGTATACAAAGTATATGGGGAGCAGGACAAGAGTAGGTCAAAATGTCTGTCAGTTGGCTCAATGTTTCCACATCCCTGTCTATAATAATGTTACACTACCTTGAAGCTTGAAACTGAATCAATGGATTGGAGGGCAGTCCATGAGTTAATTGAGCAATAACTGGTCCTGTAGCATCAACTGTTACTCCATCAGAATGTGATATGCTACAACCTGAGTATATACTACACCCTTTGACACTAATATAATATGTCTGACCATGAGCATACAGGTATTTCCGGGTAGCATCTAGAGTAATGAAATATGCATAGATATATAAATATGTAAATATGTATTATGTAGTACATGTACATGTATATGTACCTTAAGCCTACTATCAATTGCATCTACTAAATTTAGTGATTTTAAATGCTCAGATTTATCACGCATTAATTTCAGCATAATTCTGAGCCATACCTAATATGCCTAATAAAATGACTATGAAATATATTTTTTAGTGTGTACTAATTTTTGCAATTATTACGTTAATTGCTAAAATCACTAAAATTAGTACACTAAATTTGTTCTATCATATTATACATGTATAATTATATTTATAATGTTCTTATGGTCTACAGGGGTCATCCCTATGATTGCTTTCGACAGAGGTTATCTATATGCTTGAGCTACATACCATTGTACTGGTATAATGTAGTTAAGTATGTTGCATCATCGTGATTGGCAGGGGGTGGAGGTTGGTCATAGCAGTGATAGCACATTAAAGAATATGCACTGAAGCTACAGTGTCTACCGACCAGCAGGAAGAAAGCAGCTTGTAGTAACTGCAACGACACGTAATTGGTTGTAGCTGATAAAAATCGTAAAACATATACAAGAAGAACAGTGAAAAAACAATACCTATACTAGGTTGTTGAGTTTCAGACATGAGAAAGTGTTAGCAATGACACCTGGAATGCATTTTACTCCATATACATATACAACATAATTATATCTTGCTATATTATAATCACACACAGCTGCTCACCTGTATAAAGTCCAACACTGATAAAAGGCATCACATCTGTACAGTTTCTACAAGTTCCTATAGCCCATAGATACTCTGTCACATATGTATGAGGATCTGAGAATGGTTCCCAGTGAGCATGAATATAATTTCTTTCTCTTGTGTAGTCAATATCCAAGAATCCAAGTATGGGTTTGGGTCCATCAAACACTTGTCCTGGGCATGGCGGTGTAGAATCATATATAATGAGTTTGGAAGAGGAGACTGCTACAAGACCAGCATTATTAATAGCCTGTAAAATTAGATAGAAAAAGAATCAGTATTAATAACAGGAGCTTATTGGGGTGAGCCCGAGTGAGCTTGGTTAAATGCCACTTTGATGGACAGTTATCTTACATGTATTATTCTATATAGTGATTATATTCAATGCTCAGGCTCGCCACTCTCATGATTATCATTTGTCTAGTTAATTAACTATCCTGTGGAATGTATGTGATGCCTATGACTAAATAAGGCATACATATGAATATCAGTAGCTGTTTAGTATGTCCTAATAAGGAATATGCTTATAGAAGCAGTGCTTTTGAACTGAGTGTTCATAATTATATTGTACATGTAACATCAGATGCTTATGACCAAATAAGCTATATAGTAATATCAGTATCATGAGCTTATGAGCCACACTATAGTATATTTATCCTTTTGGAACAGTTGTTTAGTTCAGTATAATATTAAAAAAACCTGTTTCGAAAGATATATTGAACTAAATAACTGTTTCAAAATGAAAATATATTTTTGAGTTACATGTAGTTAATGTAGTTAATTCAAATGGCCACTCATGTCCATGTTTCCTAGGGATTCCCATGTACAATCTAGACAGTATAGGTGATAAGGTTTGAACTATAGGACAGGATTAATGAGACATGGATATTTGATGACATTGATGCAAAAGCTGGATTATCATAATCCATAATAAATTTACCAACTATAGTTGAACTACACTTTTTGCCCAGATAGGTCAACCCCTGCGCCACCACCCTCCCAAAAAAAAAGACAAGATCAGTTCTTACTAAGAGATTGAGTCTCAGGGGTTGTCCATCAAGTAAGGAAAATCCTTCTTTAATTTTGCCAGATACTGCAGTTACATTAACTGGAGTCCATTCATGCAAGTCACTCAATCCATTCTCTGACCCCAGTGACCAGTAGAGAATTGAAACGTCACTTTGCTCATCTGTCACAAGTTCCCATTTAGGAAGTAATTGATCTAGAGAGGTTATTGAAAGAGTTGTGGGTGTGTTCAGCCATATTTGTCCAAATGTTGGTGGTGTTCTGTCAACTCTAAGCCCTTCAGAAGTTATAGCTGATTGTTGTCCTGTGTGGTCAGTTGCTGAAGAGAGGAAAGGGAAGCATATAATATTAGGTGGGAGGGATTCATTGTTTTCTCCCTTCCAAATTTGTTTGAACTCAGAATTGCCTGTAACTCATAATTTTATTATTATTGACAAAGGAAAATTTACATGTATACTAGCTTGCTATTACTGCTGTCATTATACGCAATATTCAGTATTAAACGTTGGGAATGGGAGAAATCTTAGGGTACCACCCCCCCCCCCCCTCCACTCTCTAATATCTCTGGACCCTCCTACAGTATATAGTGTTTAGTATTTTCCACACCTGCAAAAAAACACCTATAATTGCCTATTATGTTATTGAATGCTAAGACTACTTATAAAGGAAAAAATAATATTAATAATTTTATTACCTCGTATTGTGGCATAGTAGGTCAGTCCATGTTTCAGTAAGAGTCCTGTTGCCAAAGCAGCATTTACCACACCCACATTAGTGAATTGAACAACATCTTCACTTCCTATTGTGGTTCCAATAGCATATTCATAATACGCAACCCCATACTCATGAGGCCCATTCTCAAACTCTTCCAGGAATGAGTCCCACACGACATGCAATTCAGAAGTTGAGGCTTGAGATCCATATCTGTTGATACATGAGAATGAGTCCTTTTCTTCGTAAGATTCAGCATAAAATTCTGTCTCTCCACTTGTTACTTCGCCACTTGTTAGCTCTGGAAGATCATCTAGTTCATATGATGGTTTAATCTGCACACAAACACCCTTTGGTGGTACAAGATAAGCCATAATTCCATCACTACACCTTGTAACACTTTTAGCACCAGGCATGTATGCATTCTCCGCTTTAGCTTGCACACAGAAGTAGTATGTCTGTCCATGTGTCAGTCCCAATTCAGAAACTGTCATACCATTAGCTATAGTCGAACCACAGGCTATTGAATAAGGATCTCCACAGGGTTTAAACTCAGGACTAGTTGAAACAGAATAGTTATACAGACTATAGCGAAGATCTGGCCATACTGCTGAGAGTGATGAATTTGAACTTGTATAATCCAATTCAGTATATGTAATGTCGTGATACTCGATCTCAAGTGGATTATTTGAGCTAAGAACTGGTACATCAATAATATTTACATCATACACTGTTACTGCCTTAAATATATCATCTCCAGTGAATATCAGATCAGTGCTAAGTTGTGATTCCAAACCAGCGATATTGATTCCCCTGAGAGTGACATAGTATATATCATGAAGAGAAATAGTTTTATAAATAGTCACATTGACAATGTCAGTTTCAGGAGAGACTCTATTCCACTGGGTAATTAATTCAGTACCATCTGCACTAGTTCCTATAGCCCATTCGTAATAACCAATACCTACTTGATCTTTGAAAGGAGACCAAGAGATATTCAGATAGCCTGATGTGCTATATCCATAATCATCAAAAGTGATAGGTTCGTATGATGCTATAATGCTGGAGCTGTTTGGATATGAAGCAATGTAGAACACATCAGAATATACAGGGGCAAGACATACAGACTTGAAGCAGGCTTTAACAGCAGATACATATTTCAAACTACTTGATAGCTGCACAGGACGTGTAGCCCACTTGAGAGTCCCAACATTAGTATACTCAAGTATATTTTCAAGATCATGATTATCATTTGTGTGAAATAAAGCCCATTCATAGTGAGATAAGTACTGGGATATAGAGTTAGGGTAGTACCAGTGTGCTGATATTTCTGTTGATGATAGTCTATATTCTTCATTATATTCGTCAGAGAGTCCATTCCATATAGCACCATCATTAACCTGATATTCCAAAATGAGAAAACCATCTGAGGTAACAGTAACTGTACCATAACTGTTAGTAGCTTTAACAGATGAATAGTATATGTTTCCTGGAACTAATGAAAGATTTCTTAGAGTGAGCAAATTTCCATCTTCAACTTCTTTGAACGGTTTAATGTCAGACCAGCCAGGTTTGGTACCAAGAGCAACCGAAAATGTAGCATTTCTGTAATCACCACCCAATCCTTTCCAACCAATAGAAACAGCTGTACTGTTAAATATAATATCATAATCATATTTCTGTGATAAGAAACCAAGTAGCGTCATATCTCCGATATCAAACTGAGTATCATATTCAAATATACTAAGACAACTGGCATCAAGTTTGAATGGCATGGTATAAGGGTCAATTGGAACATTGGTTACTAGGCCAGCAGTGTTGATCGATCTTAGCGTAATATGATATTCATTACCTGATTTAAAACCAAGTGTTTCAATATCTATGGAGACACAAAAAGGGGTGGGGCATTGAGGAGAGATGGAAGGTACCGGTATTGAAGTGAAGGAAACAACATTTTCACCAAACGTTTTACGACCTGAATGGAATATAAGTTATGAATATTATCAATACATTAAATTAGTGATGTACTGATAAGAGATTTTACTGATATTCCCATAAACCACTTTAGATATGTAATGATAACTGATACCGATCCCATATTATATCTACCTTGTGGTTTCTGATTCTTTCAATGGAAATGAGCATTTTCTCAATAATTATGAGCATCATAAAAGCAATTAATGATGTTATAATCACAAGAAATGACATTATTGGTACACTTTTACAATATTAGTTAAATCTTTCAGAAATAACTGATACTGATATTAAGAATAATGGCCTGTAATGATCAATACCAATTACCAATCCGATTATTGGTACATAAATGTATACTTAAAATGTTTAGTACTGTTTAAAAGTGTTTATAACTATAACTATATTATATACACTGTATAGTATTAATAATAATAATTATTACATGTACATGTACATGTACATGTAATGTCACTCACCAATTGCATATTCAAAACTCAATGGAAACACATCTTCACTATCAGTTATAGTCCATTCATCCCACCATACTACCATTAAACCATTGTCCACATTACTCTCAACAGTACCATTAACCAATGGTGGTGAAGTATCAATAATGACTGGTCCTACAATGGCTACTGTCTCTTGCATAGATAAATCTATAGCTTTAATGATCACATAAAATTCTTCAGGTTTAGTGAAATGTGAATTAAATGCAGAGAAATGAGAAAGACCAGTTGTACTTGTAAAAGGAATAATATCGGGATTTGATGTAGTGTTATATGTGGTTGATATACCAAACTGATAGTCTCGTATGCCAGTGTTATCATCAACAATCCATGTGATGTTAAGAACTGTGTCAACTGGTGTGTACGTTAATGATTTGAATGGTGGGTAATTGGAACATTGGACAGAAGAAATGGTTGATATCAGAGACCTGTGGAAAAAACATTTACGTAATATTTATTACAAAATGATAATGTTAATATACGTAGTACATTATATAATCATATACTACACTTTCCCCTATATATATACACTGCAAGCATTAGAATTGTATAGTATAGTTAGTGTGTGGCAAGTCACTAAATGACACAACAAGTCACACATCATAAAACGTAATGATACATGATAGTGGTGATGATGATACACATGTCACACAAGTCACACATGTCACACAAGTCACAAAAAAATATAAACAGTACACATGGCATGCAGATTATAAAAATTACTTAAGTCATGTAACTGACACAGGTCATACAAGTCACACGTATCACACAAATCACACAAGTCATACAAGTCACACATATCAAACAAGTCATACAAGTCACACATATCAAACATATCCCACATGTGGGTATGTTCTAAACTCACCCATTATATTTGATTGGGAATCCAAATATTTCTTCTGAAATGTTAAAACTTCCATTGAAACATGACTCACTAGGATCAACAACTAAAGATCTCTCTCTGTTCTTGTGTATCAACCACACCTCTTCTCCACTATGTACAAGTCCTTCATGAACCTGTGCACCAGTAATATAAACACCTTTGATAACTGGAGGTTCCATATCGATTGTAATACCATCTGAACACACTGGATCAGATGATAGATATGCTCCATTATAAGCTACTACTGTAGTGTAATATATACCAGCAGTTGTAGCTGTCCACTTAATAGATGTCTTGTTAGTGGCAATGGCAGGACTGGATCCCAAATTAGGGTACTGGAATGAGGCTGCAGTTTTACACTCGATATCAATAATGTATTGATAAGTAAGAATTGAAGTCTCTCTATCGAAAAATCCCTCCCACCGTATCATGAACGACAAACTCTCTTGATAATCAAGATCCAATATCCCATTTTCACTGTTCCCTTCAAAGACATTACCAGAAAGTGGTGGAGTCAAGTCAACAGTAAACTGATGTGTGAGAGAGGTAGGTAGTTGAGCGTGATTGTAAGCTGTGATAGTCAGATAGTAATCTGTATCGTGTTTAGCTTTTGTTGTGGTGAAGTCAGAAGAGATAAATGTGATTGTGTAAGTTTTCTTGTGGCAATGTTCTACTGTATCACAAATACAGTCTGAATCTAGCAAGCAATCATCCTGGAATAGGTATATGTAAAGATATACATGTTATATATGTATACATACATACACATATATACATATACATACATACATAAATACATAATTAGATATACATATATACAGTCATACATATATATATGCATACATACATACATACATTACATACATACTACATACATACTTACATACATACATACATACATACATACATACATACATACATACATACATACATATATATATATATACATATACATACATACATAAATACATAATTACATATACATACAGTCATACATACATAGTTATATACGTACATACATACATACATAGTATGTATGTATGTATGTATGTATGTATTACATACATACATACATACATACATACATATACATACATACATACATACATACATACATACATACATACATAGATACATAAATACATATACATACATGCATACATACGTACATACATACAAATGTACATACATACATACATACATACATACATACATACATACATACATACATACATACATACTTACATACATGTACATACATACATACATATATACATACATACATACATACATACACACATGTATACATACATACATAGTTTTTTACATACATACATAAATTATATGTACCATTTCATAATTAGGAACAGAAACCAGTCCACTTCCTATGTCTCCAGTTTGAGTCTCAATCCTCCATTCTATTCTGGACAGACCACTGTGAGTATCAACAGCTTGGAATTGAACATCAAGTTTTAACAAATCCTCAGACCCATACAGCGAAACCAATTCCGAGACACCTTCCTTCACTAATCCAAGACCCTCTACCACAGGGGAACTAGAATCTATATGTACCAGTACACTCTCATATACAGGATCATTATCTTTAAAATCTCGTGCTTCAAACCAAATAGTAACACTATCACCATCTTCAACCTCAGGATTCACCTGAACTGCTTCCAGGGCTAAATCATCTGTATCAAATGGAAATGAAACAGGTTGTGTTTGAGCAGCTGAAGAAGTCCCTCCAACCTGGTCTATTACATATTGATAAGACAGTGATGTAATTCCTAGTGAATTATTCACTCCAAATCGATCACCATCATCAAACTCAGTAGGTACTGATGGATTATGAGAAACAACAGGTGCTAACCAGTTTGAAGTTTTAAGATTTGTGTCAAAGAAATGTCCTTCACCATTTACTATAATGGAACTAGTTGTAGAATTTTGCCAAAAGGCATTCCCTTCTGCAAAGCCGGAACTAATTACGAGGGGTATCTCAGTATCTTCCTTCAACTCACTACTGTCATCATATACAACAATTCTTCTAGCATATTGACTATTACCAGCTGTATCACTAATAATGAGTATCACAGAATATGGTCCTTCTGATGAAAGAGATATACTTTCTGAATAACTGTCCTTCAATTCGTAAGTTGGTTCTCGAATGACATTTATAGATTCAGACACATCTAAATACCCTGCACCTGAATCGTATATTAGTTCATAAACCTCAATTCTATATTGTGCTATTTTTGAAGGATTATCACTCCAGCCACCCCAAGTTAATGTAAGTGTGTTGAAGACTAGAGACTCAACAAACACGTTTTGGTTAGTCAAACATGTTTGTGATATTACCACAGAGCAGTGTGTGGGTGGACGTGTGTCGATTACAAACAGTGAATATGGAGCTATGGGTGTTCCAGTGTAGTAGTATGTGTCTGTTTCATTTGCATCTAGGTTTCTAATATTGAGAAATCCTCCATTGTTTATAAACACACTAACTTTGAACCTATAGAGAATGACTTGTGATAATATAAATGAAGGTGCAGGCCAAGAAACTAATTCAATTGTAGGGTGTAGAATTAACTTTAGGGATGTGCGATACAACTAAACAGTAGTATTGCGTAATGCCACCAAAAATATCATGATATGAAACGGTATCACGATATTTGAAATAATAATTGAAATCATTATAAAATGTAAATTAATGTCCTGTTTGGTTGTATTTGTCAAGCAATGGTCAATTAAAGTTATGCACTAGCTTGTTACAATTGCTTTTAGGTATAAAATTAGACAAATGGGAAAAACCATGTTTACTAAACTGCCCACTCCAGTGTATCAATACACCCAAAAGCCAATATTGTGTCATGATATTGAATGAAAAGTTCGATATTTTGATATATCGATACGTACTGCACATCACTAATTAACTTCACTATGATTAGTAAGCTCCACCCAGGTTACACCACCCCATAAAATCTTATGGAGGGTGGGCAAATGCCCACACCTCCTCCTGCTTCCCACTCCCTTGACAAAGGTACATTGTCTGCAATACAATTATCTTGTTAGTAAATTATTATATCTACCATAGTGCATGTTTTCTTACCTAAACATAAAAAAAGCATAATAATGCGAAGTATTTCTAAACCTATACCTTTATTTATAGTAACAGTACCAGTATAGGTGCAACACTAACGTACATAAACTAAATAATTATCATTTCTTACTAAGGTCATAAGTTAAGATATTTGATGATTTCTTACCAGTCTCCATGTAAAAATGTATGATTGCTAAGATCCATGTTAGACATTGTGGTTTCACAATCTACCATCATCATTGGATTATCTGAAGAAACTGATACACTTTCACATGGATGTATAGTTGTAGTGGAAGAGTCAGTAGGATCTATGAAAAGATATTAAATATATTTGTATGTAGCAGAAATAAAACATGGGCAATACATTATCTTCATCAACACACAGACACACAAACACAGTACACACATATAGACAGACACACACATACATGTACAGATGCAGACAGACACAGACACACATCAGTGTTCACAACACCCTTGAGAAATGTTCATAAAATGCTATAAATTTGACCGAAATGAGGACATTCTGACCTATTTTTATCAGACATGGGACACTATCAGGTGTCTGGTTAACATTTCTATTGCAAGCCCTGCGCATACAGACAGACACACAGACAGACAGACAGACAGACAGACACACACATACATGTACAGATAGACACATACAGACAGACACAGACATACATCAGTGCTCACAACAACTTTTGAGAAATGTTCATAAAATGCTATAAATTTGACTGAAATGAGGACATTCCGACCTATTTTTATCAGACATGGGACACTATCAGGTGTCTGGTTACACTGTTACTACAAGCCGTGCACATACAGACAGACACACACAAACACACACATAGACAGACAGACACACAGACACATGTTTGTACAAACATACAATGCAAACAAAGGTGATGTTCTTACATGAGTCCATTCTGTACACACTGGCTACTACACTAGCTTCACTGATCCCAATACTATAACTATCTACATATTGAGGCTCAGGAGGGGGCGAGGAGAGAGAGAAGGAGGTGTCCCATCTTGCTGTTAGACCAGCTGGAATGTAGTTTATATAGTGCGTGTCTGTGACATTGATGTAACATGTGGAAGTCAAAGTGGAAGGGGAAGTGATCTGTATAGTGCAGGTCTCCAAATCAGGCTCAGCAGTGACTGGAATAGATTTTTAAAATACATAATAAACATGATCAAATACAAACAGATTTAAAAAAAAAAATTATTATTGAATTTTCCTACTTACTGATAAGGCAGTCAGAACCAGTAAAACCATTAGTACAATTACATGATGTGATTCCTCCTGGACACTCGCCTGGGTAACAAAATGCCTGCAGCCATGAACACAATGCTATAGGGTGAGGAGATTAAAGAATATGAATAATAATAATAAAATCGAATCTTTGTGTGTTACACAATCATAAGGAAATATATTTAAATACTGGATATGATGTAACTAAACTAGCTAAGGTGTATGACAATTAAAATTATACTTATATTAATTTCATACTGTACTACTTTTAGTAATATAATTATTTTTGTGTAGCTCAGTTTAACTTACGTTCACAAGAGAAGTTTAAGTTCTCATATCCTCTTTCTCCCAATGCTACCCCATTGTCTGATTCACACTCTTCACAGTAATGGTCTGTTGGGTTTGTGCAACGTATATCTGCACAATTCTCTATATTTGTACACACTATTGAAAGATAATTCCAGAGTAAAATGGAGAGATTAAATAAAGGGAACTAAGGTGGACAGCAAACAAACTGTCATGTTAGGAAGGGCTGAAGCAAGCAACAGGGATTTGTGACCACATAGCATGCAAAACTACTGTAAGTAGGGCATACTGTCCTGGAAAACGTTAGGATTTTAGGTTGCTTCTGGTGCAATTTGACAATATACATTGTTTGTCAGATTATGTTATTAGGTTTTTGCTATAATTATTGTATGACAATAAAATCGATGTAATATTAAAAATTCATATCTGAAAAGTGGTGGTGGTGGGGTGCTAAATACTCAAGCTCACCATGGTAACATATGACTGAGGAAGGAAATGCCCACTTGCTTGTGTGAGCCACTCTCACACATCTACTTGCATAATAAGCCATTGCCTCCCCCTTTATACAATGGCTTATTGTACCTCCCTCTTTATACATTCATAGTTACACCCTTGATTGATTATACCCTTGCTTCCTTCTTCATAGGTTCCTAGTTACAGTCCCGATTAATGAAATATAAATTTTGTTGTTTCAAATTCCAAGGGCCCCTTTTATTGTATTATTATGGAATATTTCACTGACATGAACATTCAGGTTGCGTGTTACTCCATATTCCGGTATCTTGACAAACCCTCACTCCACCTTCTGCACCACTGGACTGATAGTAACCATTATTGCATGTGAATACCACAGTATCTTCATACAAAAAGCTGTCACCTTCTCTCATTGCATTCTCTGGTATTCCAGGATCTCCACAACTTACTGCATGGAAGATACAAGTGTGAATTAAAATTAATTATAGCTGGTAAAACCTGTTAACATGTAATTATGTAATATTGAGCCCCAACTTCTTGCAATGTTAAAACATTGAATGAACTGCAAAGAATTTCGTGGATAATAGCTATGCATTAAGCCCATCACTAGTATATGAAATGTGATTGGATCAATGTCTAATGATAGCACTATTAAAGTAATAAACATCAACACTGATTATCATTGAAAAACAAGGGTGCACTCAGACTGTTGCAAGCAACAAGTATTCTTCATGTACACTTCATACAGAACAGTGGGTTCGACCAAATTACTGGCCCTGCTCTAGTATGAAGTTCTGTAATAAAGTATACATCACTATGCACACTGTGCAACTCTTTAGGGGTGGCAGCTTTTATAGTCATGCAGAAATTTAATATAAAGTTATTGTGGGTTAAGGGGAAGTACAGTATTATAATTATATTCATAATCTGATTTCCTTTCCCTCCTTATCTCTCTCAGTCATTGCACAAACCTTCAATTTCACATTGTTGAAATCTCCAACGTCGATCCCTAAAGTTAAAACATTATAATTTATAGATCAACATGAAGATAAATATTTATTATCCATTTACCTATTGAATGATGCAAAGAAAGTAACCACACCAGTTAAAACCCTTTCACTAGTGGTTGTCCAGTTTAATAATCCCTCCAGACTGTTTTCCCATACAGAAGAAGGAACATGACAGTTTACAAGGCTAGAATATGGTCTTGTACAGCAGTATGGATACCACACTCTATCATCATCACTGCTTGAATATTCCGATTTGAAGCCTGCAATGTATCCATCATCTGGGCATTCATAATTAAACTCCATTCGCAATTCATTGATTCCATCCTGGAGCAAAGATTGTATGCACATATAGATTTACTATAATAATCATCTACACAACTTGGTGAATAATTCAAATTCTATATCTCTGTCATGCCTTAGTCTTGCTATCATAAAATTTTTATTTTGTACATAGTTACATGAGAACTAAATTAAACTTTCTTCATCAAAGATAATTATAGTTATAATATATGTGACTATGATGTGTGCTGAACAAACCTGTAGTGTACAGTTAGATGTGACATTAGCAACTCCACCTCCACTTGCACACTGAAACTCCCATCTTCTGTCATCAATAGCATCACTGTAATAATGTATATATGACTTTATAGATTTGTGTATATAATATGTAGGGCAGCATTTAAAAATGCTTTTCCTTTGCCTATTGTGTGTATAAATTGAAACTAGTCTGAATATTAATTTATTGCACAAAAAAGAACAATCACAGAAATTGAAAAAATAAAATGTATTTTCTCATACATGTAGTTACTGTCATGCCTTAGTCTTGCTATCATACAGGTTTGGCAATTGCTTAATTAAAGTAAAGGTCGTTCACGTTCTCTATGACATTCAGTTTGGAATGACCAAAAATCTTTTTCCTACACCATTTTCATATAATTATCCTTCCCATTCTCTTTTGAACCTCCATAGAAACCTACATCTTGTGTAGATGCAGCATTTCTGTTTGACACATTAAAATTTCTGTGTATTCAATGCATTGCTTCATTATTGAGTTACAGTATAATCATGTATTAACCTTATGACATTAAACTATACACTAAAGTCTTTACAACCTAATTTTGAGCTAAGCAAACATACTTGAATTGACTTGCTATTCCAGTGATTGCTAAATTATCAGGACACATAAAATCAAAGTCCTCCTCAACATTATTCACAAATCCACTCCACTGATATTCAGCACTTGATATTGACACGAGCACCAAGGCAACGCAAACAAACAAACAACTCATTTGCATAATAATTTTATCTGTCCAATGATAAACACTCTTTGACTTGATTATGATTGCATAACACACACAGGATACTTTTACACAGATTTATACGCCGTACTAGTAAAAATGAACTCTAAATTGTCCACCAACTTAGTAAAATCCGCCTCTGCAACGGAGTCTAGCTCTGACTATGATTTCAGTTCTGCAGTAACTGATATGTAGGGTGGGGCTGGTTTATTTATGTTTATTATTGAGCATGCGTATTGAACAAAGCGCGAAACTCACCGTAAAGTCTATTAAACCGTAAAAGAACGCACGAGGTGGAATATTGAAAAGTAGTATCTGAGGGAGGTTGTTGCACTATCTTCACCTTTGTTGTTTGTCGTCTATATCAGCTCCAGGTAGTTTGTTTACTACGAGATACTTCTTCTTTAAGTTTGAAATATCTCAGTAAATTGCCTTAAAGTACGAATCCTGTACTTTGGAAAAGTACTAAATTTAGTCTGGATATTGTTAGGCTATTAGTAGAGGTAAGCTTTACCTATAAGTATGTATTTAATGACTAACCTTACCTCTGAAAGTAAAGAGGTCAGTTATATTCATTACATTACACCATTTGTTTTACAGGAGAGATTTTTATCATACAAGAGACAACTTGGACTTGCCTCAAGCTAGTTTAATTGAACTTTCAAGAATTAAAGTGTTGTGTTTTAGCTATGAAGTGAATAGTTCAGTTAACGTTGAAAACAATAGTTAAATTTGTAGTACGTTTGAAAAGAAGATACATGGAGTTTTAATTAGTTCTTTTAAAGGTAATTTATAGCCTGTTACTATGTTGTTGCTATGTGTTGTATTTTGAAATAGGGAAGTTACAGACTGGTTTATAACCCCTATTTTCTGGCATGTGGCAGATACTGGTATTAGTATCATGCATGTGTAATTAATGATGTTATAGAAATGAGTACTCACCAGAGGTTTTGATAAGTTTTGAAGCATGGGCCAAATAGGCTCAACAATGGTTAGTGTGTGTGCCATTGGGGAATACGTCTTTAGCTAATTAACAGAGTTAGTGACAATATAATCATAATTAACAGTGTCGCTGGCTTAAAGAGAGAACTGTGCAGTGCCAAATAAGAAGCTCTTTGGGCCAATGGTGCGCCATATGAGCTTATCAAAACACTGCTACTCGCTCAGTCTTTGTTTCTGAAATATAATCCTGTTACCTCGTGGCTCATGTTAGTGATATATTATTATAGTTCAATAATACACATTGTAGACCACATGTACATTCTAAACACCTAGACCTTGACTAAATTCATATTATCTTGTGAAAATGTTTACAGGGTGATTTAGATATCTATTGGTACATGTAACTAGAGACAACTGATAACATGGCTAATGAAGATGAGGATTATGGTGATTATGTGACCCGATGTATTTGTGGGTTCACTCATGATGATGGATATATGATATGCTGTGATGGATGTCTTGTCTGGCAACATGTAGAATGCATGAAAGTGAGTTACACATATGACTGATGAATTACATGTGTACATTTATATTTGTGACTTGTTGAAGAAATGAGCCATTTTGAATAATTATAATATTAATTAAATGCTCTCTATTAAACCAGTTGTATAAGAACCTAACAACTACATGTACATGTAAATTACAAGGTCATTTACATGATGTCCTCAAAATTATGATGTGATGACTTTATATATACTATAGTGTATAGTTTAATGTCATAAGGCTAATACATGATTATACTGTAACTCAATAATGAAGCAATGGATTGAAATTTGACATACACAAAAAAGAACGGGAAGTACTATTATATGAAAATAGTGCATGTAAAAAGATTGTCCAAACTAACATTTTTCTGAGGTCATGTTGAACGTGAATGACCTTTAATTGCTTCATCTGAATAGCAAGTGTTTGGAGATGCATGTATGCATATCAAGTTTATTAGTAAAACTCTTCACAAGCTTTTTGTCACTTAAAAACCACAGCCAGTTAGATTGTGAAGGTATAATACATTAGAGCAGCAATGAAGATAGGGTTTGACCATTTTAAAAGTACATGTATAGCATACTCAACCTAATTTGGGATAAGTATGATCCTTTATGAACTTCCAAAGTTAGAATAAATTGATATGACTTTATGTAGTAAAGTCTAGAAGGAAGACAGATCACAAGTGTACATGAGTACATGTGTACTCTTAAATGTATAAATGTTCTCATTTTAATCCTCTACATGTAGGTTGATCCCAAAAACCTTCCTGAGAAATATTTGTGTGAGCAATGTGAACCTAGAGCAGTAGAGAAGAAGAGAGCGAAACTTTTACAAATCAAGAAGAAAGAAGAAATGTCAGGTTAGAATAAGTACATTTACTGTACATACATGTATGTGTTGAGGCATAGATTGTTGAAGGATTACTAAGAATCTGTGTACTAAGACTAGAGTTACTACTTTACAGTTCCCAATATTTAGGGTACACAAAAAGCAATTTTTTTCTAATAATGAACTTACATGTACAAAGAAGATGACATCTACTAACTTTAAGAAATGTACATTTACATATTGTACATGTATATACATGTATGTAGAAGTATGTAGTTATTGGATACTTTTCAAAACAAAAGTATATTGTTTGGATTACATGTACATGTATGTATCATGAAAATGAAATTAATTAATAAATTGTGAATGTGAGTTTAAAGTATGTATACATGTACACTGGTGGACAATAATAAATCCCCAAACAGTAACAATAGTACAAGTAGTACTGTTGAGAATACTGCTATGGAAG